>VXAX01001460.1:75752-167800 GCA_013399835.1 Leptocoma aspasia | reverse complement strand
TCGGGCGGTGCCCAGGGTCCTGCCCGTCTCGCCGCCTCCCCGCCGCACACATGAAGCTCATAGTGCCCAAGCAACACTGTGAGTAACGCCGCGCCGCCGGGGGACTCCGGGGCGCTCTGGAGCCTGGGAAGGCTCCGCGGGCTTAATGTGTGCTCCTTTCCCAAACGTTGTTAGAATGAAGGAAAAAGTGAATTTGGGAACCCGGCGCGAGTTACTCTGAGTGGCGGAAAAAGAATGTTTGTAAACAGCTTAAATTTGTAATGCACTTCTCATTTGGGAAGTGTTCGTCAACTGGCTGTCTATTTCAGGTTTGATTTTAAGGCTGAGACTCAAACGTCCTGTTTGTTAATTCCAGATTTCCTTAAGTCTCTGTGGTTTATTGCTTACTTGGAGGTATTGAATAATTCCATGGTAAACTCTGCAAGTAAAACAATCTAGGGGAAAAAGTACTCTGTTTCTTTTCACTCTGCTAGCCCTTCACATAAACCCACAAATGTTTGCTTCTTTGCTACAAGTTCAGCGTGTTCCAAAAGGGTAATAGGGATAGTCAGGATCACAGCTGCCTGCTGCCAAAATTTAAATATGTTTCTACTCAGTAGGAAGTAGTGTTCATTCAGCTACTCTGGGTTTTGGTTTTTTTCCTGCGTTTTGAAGTGAATATTTAAAAAACTTTTCTGATTAAACAGAACAAAATATTCAGAAACAGCCTTAAAGAGCTGCACCTTTCACAGGACTGCATATTAGCCAGTGCCTTTTCTGACTTTTCCAATGCTTTTGGTAAGCTACTTATGCCACTTTCCTTTAGAATGTTCTCTGATTGATTAATCATGTAGTGCTTACAGAACCTGTTGATAGTTAATTTAGTCCTCTATCAAATTTAACCTATCAATGACTAAGCCATTCTTTGTCACAAACTGTTTTTGTAGTCTTTGTCCTGCTTCACGTTTTCTTCGTGAACAAAACCTGCAGAATTTGGACTGGCTTACATTTTGATCTGGTGTAACTAAGAAGAGTCAGCACTGGCATATCCTCCATAACAGTAAAAACTACTTTGAAGCAAAGAATAAAGCTTTTAGGGATTCTTATAATCACTTGATTAAGAAAGAATGAGAGCTTTGGAATGTCCATTCCATGTTGAGGGAAAAAAGAGCCCATCAAAGTAAAAAGCATAGATGAATGACTAAATTGCCCAAGATGTATAGCAATTGAATCTTCAGGTGTGGAGTTTTACTGAAGTGAGGCTTTAATGAAAACAGCAGCTGAGGGAAGTGCTTTGTAGAACTATTTTGTGGGCAATTTATTTCCTGATTAAAATACATAAATGCTTGCTGATATGCTTTTTAATATATATAGTTTCTTTTGTACAAGAATAAGTTTGAAATGTAGTATTAGTCATTCAGGAAATAATGATAGCACATTGTCACCATCTTAAAAAGAATCATTGTATTATTCCTCAAATTGTCCTGGTATTGCATACCTTTCCACTGCATCCTCCTCTAGTGAGTACTACACAGTACCATTTTTACTGGTTTGTTTGGTGCTTTTAATCCTGGCCTTTGCAGATGTTTGTTCTCTTCTTAAGGACAGATTGCAAAATGAAGTGCAGTTGCCACATGGCATGTAAGACCAGTACTGATTGCAGGGTTTGCTTTATGTGGTGGTGAAGATAATAAGATAATTGGCATTTCCCAGTATTTCAACAAATGAAACCTATCTTTCTGCAGCAATTATTCCTTTAAACCCTTATTTTCTGGATTGTTTTCACTTTCTGACAGAGTTAGAATTCTATGTTCACAAGTCTTTTTCCCCTCTCAGAAGGGAAGATTCCCTGTGAAATCAGTGTGCTTTGCTGATAAGCCTGTGGTGAGAGAGGACTTGCCTAGTACAGCAGCCTCTGCTGGGAATCCTGTCTTTGCTTTCTTTTTTTTTTTCCTTAGCTTAACTAGATGAGTTGTCAGGGGTATTAGGCTTGTGTCAGTTTTCTTTAGAAATCAGTTTTTGGTAATGTAACTACGTTTGTGTGGATGGTCACACCTGTTTAACAAAAAGCTCTCTGCTTTTGGGTTTGAACTTTTTGTGAGATTGGTTGTAACTTGGGTTTTGTCTGTTTGCTTTTCTGGTGAGGAGGAAGACATTCAATAAGCCCTTGCACTGAAGATGAACTGGAAGGCTTCACCTGATATGTGTGCATGATTTAGCTCTAGCTTTTTAAGGTTTGAGGAAGCTTTAATTACTAAGCAGGTATAATAAATTTTTTGAGCTACATATTCTAGTTTTGTTCAAAGAAAAAAACGCTTCTGTTTGATTTCTTTTTATAACTATGTAAAACAGGAAGAAGTAATTGAAAAATATGTGTAAGCTATTATCCCTTTATTTATTTAATAAAAATCAGCTTTCAGAAGTTGTAAGAATATTATGCCATGTTATGTGTGTGTTGTTTTGATTTTTCCCCCCGTTACTGTTTTTGGCTCTCTCACCTCTTCTGGACCCAATTAACACAGGAAGTTCCTAGATCATCAAAGTGTCAAGCAATGCAAATGAAATGTAAATGAAGTAACAGGATTTCAACATATGTGTGTTCAGAAAGAAAAGCAGCTGCAACTAAGATATTTCATCTGAGATATTTTTGACGAAGATATCAGAGTATTGATACCACCATTCAAATTATTGATAAAAAAATTGAAATACTGTGCCTGTCTTCAAGGAAATACAGGTCTTGTAAGAGAGATGTATAAGCTGAAACAGTTTTGGCAAAAGAAGAAACTGCTGCAAACTGGTCAGGAATAAATCCAGGGCTCAGGTACAGAGAAGAATGTTCTAACCAGCCAGATTCAAGCATAATCTCTTTCTAAATGATGGGAGTAAAAAGATTCATCTAACCTTATGTGGTGGTTGTTTAAATGTATGAAAAGGATTAGTCTTGGTTGTCTTCTTTAATGGGGGTAAAAGTTACTTAATGACCCAGGAGTTCCCTCTCATTCTTGCTTTTCCTGAGCTCTTGTCTGTGAGGAGAATGTTGTGATTTGATATTTACTTTCCATGTGCTCTTGTTATATTGTGTGTTATGCATAAGATTTTTAGAAATCCAAGGTGTTGAAATCTGAGTATCATAATGCCTTGTAGGAATAGCCTGATACTCCAGAGTTAATGCAGAAACTAGGTAAAATGTATCATGGAATTTCTCGTGAGTGAACCTTTGCCCCAGATACACAGCTGTTGGGGTGCATCAGATTACCTGCTTATGCAATGCTGTAGATACCTTCTGTTTGCATTGTCACATGCTTCTGCAGCTAAATTTTGGACTAGTACAGATTTTTATCTCATGATAACAAACCACTAAGTAGTTGGCCCTGCTTATTAACATAAAGATAATTAACTTTTTTAAGAAGATAAGTAGAGTCTTTGATTTATGCTAGACTTTTAAGAACACATGATGCATCTCGATGCTTTCTGTATGGTTCTGTGGGACCTAAAACTAGATTGTGCAGTGTTGTTTTTTTACTCACTGCTGTGTAGCAATGCAGTAGAGTAGTTCTGGTTTTGCCACTAGATTCAACTCATCTAATGGGTATGTTGCATACCTACTGAAAAGAGAGAAATCAGTTCATTAGCCTTATCAGATAATTTTAATTAAGAAGTGCATTTTTGAGAACATTTCTGCAACATATCTGGTGTCGTTGCTTCTCATAGTAAATCACAGTTTTGACTAACTGTGTTCAACCTGAGATCCGGGTGGGATGGATTTTACTTTCCCTTCCTTGCTTTCCTGGCTTTTCATAATTCAGCGACACTTATTCAGGTCATCAATGAAATGCTGGACTTCCAGTTTAAAACAAACTAACAGAAAATCTCAAACACCACTTCCCCCTCCAAAGAAAACCAAACAACAAAACCACAAACGAAAGAAACCTACCAAAAAAAAATCCCAAAACAACCTCCACAATTTTCTCCCCGTTTTCCCTCAAGTCTGTGGAAAACTTATCTAGAAAAACACCTTTCTTTCATACCCCCTGGTTGTAGTACTGGGCAGGCTCTGTTAATTTTGGTGGCCTCTGAATCATCTTACTCTCTGTATTCACACAGGCAGCAAACCCCAGGAGCACCTTCAGTCTGTGTGCACACTTCCATTAGCAACACATTTAGTGACACCAGGAAAATTGAAGTGTATAGATACCAGCTGAGATGAATTATACATAGATACAGAAAAGACCTGATGGTGGGTCAGGGGTGCATTTTGATTTGGAACATACTGGTAGTAACAAAAGATACAATGAATACATTTTAAAATAATCACTGGAATACAGAAGTGTTTCTACTCTTACTCCAGTTGTGAAGTTACATATTTCAGTGTGACTTGTTAGAAACTTTGAGACTTAGTTTTTTTCCTAATTGGTCAGCCAGTCAAGATGGTTGTTGAATTATTGCAAGTAATTCCAGCAGAGAGCTGGTGTTAGAAGTTGAGAAGAAAACTAAGCTCTTTTTCTGCATAACTGAAATATCTGGTTTTGTTGTCTGATCTTGGGGGCTCTTCATTTGTGCTGTAGAAAACTGCTGGTGTTCTAAAAGCGAAGTTCCTTTCTTTCTGCAGCAATCCATTTGGCTCACAACAAAATGAAAGGAACTTAGATTCACAGAGAGAATAAACTAAAAAAAAAAGTGTCCTGATATTTCTGCTCACTTTATAAATATAAGCATTATGTGTAGCTATCCCAAGAATTATGCAGAGTTGAAGAAACTTCGTAGTTGTTTTCTACAGTACTTATTCTTTGTGAATTATTTGGTTATAACTCTTTCGAATGTTAAAATATAAAACAAAATGTCTTGGCAGTCATTTATGAATAACTCTCAGCTGTTAGCGCTTACTTTAACCCTTTTATTGCTGGGCTTGTGTTTGATAGGAGGATGGGACACTTCTTGCCTCTCTTAAAGAGAGAAAATTACGCTATGGCTTTAAAACAAATGTTGGTGCAGGTAGAGTGTAGCAGGTTTTATGCCCTTAATGAAAAATAGTGGAAATTGGCTTATACTTAGCTATGGGCTGGTTATGTATTGCATAGTCCAACCATACTGCTTTTAAAATTAAACTTCCTGCTTGCATAGTTAAGATACATCTGAGGAGGAGACTTACTGTTCCGCTGGGACAGGTAATTAAAGTTCTCAGTAGCTTTAATAAAGATTGTGTAAATCACTAATGGGATTGGCATCCTGAGCTCCACTGCATTGCAATATTGTGCAGTGTGGACTAGACAGCTTTCAGATTAATATTTGCCTTGTACTTTCACAAGTGTTTGAGTTGCAGGTTAGTCTGTAACATATTTTTCTTCTTTAGAATAAAGCCTGTTTTAAAAACACTTGTTTTGAATTCTTCCCATTTCAGGGAACTCTCATGTATCTGCATAGGATGATGTATCTTCCCAAACCTCAAATTAGACTTAATTTCAGTGTCTTCGTGCAGCATGGGAAAAAAATTAGACCTTACAGATGACAGCTACTTCATTGGAGTTTATGCATTATGCCTGCCTTGTCCGTGGGGAACTGGGACGAGAAACTGATGATTCAATTACTTGGCATACAGCAATGGAGTGAAATAACTGTTTTAAATGTCTGACATTTAAGGATTGGTTTGGGCAGGGAGAGCATATTAATAATTGCGAAATTTAGAGTTTCAAATTATTTAGCCAGATGATGCTGAGACACTTGTGGTAAGAAAAAAAGACTAAGCCTCTTTCAGCCTGAAGATGAGTAACTTAATTGTGATTTGTGATCACATGGGGAAGGACACTGTGATAAGTACCTCCTATGCTTATTAAAGTGGTTGCCCCAAGTTGTTTATTTTTAGGTTCACTGGCAGAAAAATCAGCTGTGCATATGGTATTTATGGTTTCAAGTTTGTATCAACACTAAGTTGAGATGCCCTAGTTGGTAGAATCATTTTTCTAGCAAGTCCGCCTGATTCTCCCTAAAAAGCAGGAAGGTGACTGTGTGACTGCTATTTTAGAAGTGTGTCTTAGATGTTAATCGTATACTCAGTACTTTTAATTTAATTTGTCTAAGAAACACTGCGAGCTCCCTCCATCTGCAGTGCCTGTGTATAGATTTTGTATTCTCAACTCTTACTGCTTCATAAAGTTACCTGGCTTACTATTTAAAATATATGCATATATATAAGTGGAGCAGGTAGGCCAGCTTGATTCAGTTACTGTCTTCTGCTGGGTGTTCTCCATAGTAATTTTTTCCTGCTATTAACAAAACAAAGATTTTGGAGGACTGAGGCCAGCTGTGGCAAGCTGAGAAGCAAATAGTGGCATTTCTCATATAATGATGTGATAGACTAGCACATATACCAGCAAAGGGAGTCTACACTCAAAGGATGAGTCTGTTGGTGGTAAATACTGAACATAAGCCAGGTCACTTTTGGCTGCTGTACACAAGTGTTGCAGTCCAGCAGAGCTGCTGGTTCTGGTGGGTTGGAGTCTGGAGGCCTCCAGTATAATGGGAGCTCTGTATTGCTGCTCTTCAGACACAGCCTTGTGACCGTGGAAATTCTGAGCTTGGAAAGGCAATTGTAGATGTTACGCGGTGGGAATATGACTTGAGAAATCTTGTTCTCCGGTTTGTTTGGTTGTTTCTTCCTCCTCCTCGCCCCCTTAATTCTTAGCAGAATTGGAGCCATTTGGGTGAAACACAAAGAACATTTCTCACCCATTGGTGCCGATTGGGTGAAATGCAGTAAATGTGCTCTGTCAAGAGGTGGTGACTGAAGAGTGAAATGATTTCCTGGGAAAAAAATGTTCTCATTTTATTAAAGCCTGCTTATTCAGACAAGAGCATTTTGAGATTTTATTTATTCCTTTTCTTAATGGAGGCTTTATGAAGGCTTAACCTAGAGATGTGTTTAAAGCATATGAATTGGACAGAAGTGACCCCCAGTTCTCAGGAGTAGATACTGCTACTGTGACTACACTGAATTGTCATTCAGCAAGTGATTTAAGTGATTTGTTTAGCCTGTATATTTATAGTGACTTTTTCTTTCTCCCTAAACCCCTTGTTCTTAGCATTCCCATGGTTTGGAATGGACATCGGTGGAACGTTGGTTAAACTGGTCTACTTTGAACCTAAGGACATTACTGCAGAGGAGGAACAGGAGGAGGTGGAAAACCTGAAAAGCATTAGGAAATACTTGACCTCCAATACAGCCTATGGCAAAACCGGCATTCGCGATGTCCACCTGGAACTGAAAAACTTGACCATGTGTGGACGCAAAGGAAACCTGCACTTCATCCGCTTCCCCAGCTGTGCCATGCACAGGTTCATACAGATGGGCAGTGAAAAGAACTTCTCCAGCTTGCACACTACGCTCTGCGCCACGGGAGGTGGAGCTTACAAGTTTGAGGAAGACTTCAGAACGGTACGTGGACATTCAGAACATTCACGTGGGTTCAGCAGGAAGTACTTTGGGAAAACATGATGAGAGCCCGTCTACTAAAACTTGCTGGGAAAATAACTTTTTTTTAGTCCATTCTAACTGATTAGGAGCAACAGAATCAATTCACATTTGTTAATTGGTAACATTGATGAGGACACGGAGAGGGAAGAGAAAGGGAGTCTACTTGCTGGGTATTCTAGTGAAGTATTGCTGTGCAGGATGTTTTTAGTAGATGTGGAGTTTTTTTAGAGTACAGCTGTGATGATCAGATGCTTCATAATCAACCGAGGGTATGTTATGACAACCTAGAAGCCTGACACTATAGGTACTCACAAACTGGTTGTCTCTTGGAAACCAGATACAAAACTATACAGGCTGGAGATTTGATTCAGGTTCCCTTCCCTTTTGTATTAACCTTCGGACAAACTGAAGTCAAGAGTCTGGAAGACCAGCCATAGAGTATGGCAGAGAAACAGTGTGTGGGAGCATAATAATACCAGCTAGCTTTTGATTTCAATTCTGTGAGTGTGCCATTTAAAGAAAGGCAGTTCATGGGATGAGTAGGTCTCAGATCCCCAAGGATTTAAAAATAGCCTTTGCAGGGAACTCCAGAAGCTGATGTAAATACGAAGTTTTGCACTAGAGTATTCTTCAAAAGTTGGTTGTAGTGCAGAAGCATGGAAGAGCTGTTGTACAAACTGTGTTGAAGAGAAAAAGAATTCAGGAGGTGGTTGTCTGTTGTGTATCCATCTGTATTGGGACATATCTTCATTTATTTTCTGTGAAAAAGAGACTAATCTGATTGTCCCAGAACAGTGTCACTAAGACTAATGTGAATTATTTACTTGACTGGTGGATCTGGCACTTCTGTCCCTAACTTTTGACCTGATCTTGAGGGTGAGGGATGGCTACTGGGTATGGCAGGTTACAGCTGCTTTTCTGTCTCTGCTTCAGTCCAGGGAGCTCTCACACTGAATCACTGAGTCAACTGCTGTTGACTACAGTCCTTGGCTCTGTAGGCTTAATTTTTAACTCCAAGTATCCATTCCTGCTGTAGAAGAGGTTTTTTTTGTCAATACCCTTCTGTCATCAATATCCTCACATACCAGATGACCAGGATTCTAAGGGGGAAGAGGAGTGCTGTAAGAGCTCAACATGAATTCCAACTGTTAGGCTGTTGTGCAGTTACTTTCAATGAATATTAGACTGTTTCCATGTCCAAGGAAGGACTGTAAAGTTTATGAATTGGTGTATTAGTCCACTACTAGTGCAATTTCTTGTCCTTTGGGCTGACTGCAAGTCCCTTTCAAGTTAGAGTCTACTGATGATTAAGTCCTCAAAAACTCTTTTGCCTTGCATTGTGTAAGGATGTTGGCAGCACAGTAGGAGGTGAGTTTTAGCTCTAGTCAGCGTGGCCTCAGCTGAGCTGTTTTTGAGTAGCTTTTCTTATGTCCTGGGAATGATTCAGGCCACATTCTTTAGTGACAATGGGAGATCACTTCAGGACTTTCTGAAGAGGCTGACTATCTATCCCCTTGGAATGATCAGTCTCTCCAAATTCATTCTTCCTACATCATTTAATAACAGCTACAGTTGCTTAGTAAGGAAGTTCATATCCCTCCCTCCCACAGCTGTAGAACTCAACTGGAAGTTACCTGGTGGCTGTCACAGCTGAGCATTTCTCTCTGGAGCTTTGGCCTTACAGACTGTAAATATGCAATCCACGGCGAGGGATCAGTCTTGTCTCAGCTGTAATCTAGTGATACAGCAGGGGAAGCCATAGCTGCAAGAGCTGGGGCTGTTTTGCCAGCTATTGAACACAAATACAAGGTCACATAGCAAATGACTGGTGGACTTAGGCATCAAATTCCACATCTCTGCAGTGTTGTTAACATCCTGTGTGCTATAACACTTGTAGATAGTTTAAGACAAACCCTATAAAGGCTGGCTGGGGAGTTTTCTGGCATAAAGCAATCAGTGAAGTGCACTCCCACTAAAGTGAGTGCTTTGGAGACCTCTTGCAGCTATCCAGTTCCATAGCTTCCTTTATAGCAAGTGTTTCTTGGTTCAAACTGTAATGTCCATAGAGAATTACAGAAGCAGAATATTATCCACTGCATGGAAGTTTGCTTGCTTAATCTCTCTCAAAGGGCAGAGTGTTCTGGGTACTGGAACTTAAATTGTCACACTTCATTAGCCATGGTAACAGCAGCTGGCTATCAGTGTGTTCTGCTGTGTATAAGTTGACACTGGACAACAGCTTCAGGGCTGCTCTGTCAAAGCTTTGAAATACCTGTTTCAAGTATTTGACCACTAATTCACCTCTAGCAGTAGAGAATATGTGCCAAGTCTAAATCTTGCTACTGCAGGATTCAGTATTGTAAAATGCCTTGTATGGAGGAGACCTTAATACTTCCTGTTACTTAGAAGCAGTGTGGAAAACTAAGGTATATTTGTGAATGTTGTTATTTTCATTTAAAAATCTGGCTAAATTCTAGTAAACTCATTTGATCTAGCTAACATGCTTTTGTTCTGGCCCTTTATTTTCCGTTGTATATGCTTTTAAGTTACTTATCTTTCACAGTATTCTCAATGTGACTGTAAGATTGCATAGATTTAGGGCAAAAGATCCAATATTCAAAAAAATAACAAAACAACATTCAAATCCCAAGGAAGGAAGCCTTCTAAGATTATAGAAGCTGTTTCTCCTTAAAATAGAGAGGCAAATACCCTGTTGTTATTTGCCTCTGTCTGGTTCTGCCTTTGTCTGGTTCTGAATCCCTAAATGAGTTAAATAGGTTTAATCTAGACATCTCTGTTGCTTTTGTGTATTAAAAAATAACATAAAATGGTGAGACATAGTCTGTTTACCTTAAGACTGTTTATTTTTCTATAAAAAGGCAACTAAATCTACAAAGCTACCTACCTTTAGCTATTTCACCTCACTCATATGATCTGCAGTGTTGGAGAGGTGGATACCTGAAGAAGTCTCCATGGTCTGCTTGCTGATTGCTGGCAGTATGTTGAATCTTCTGTCAGTCAGTAGCTTGGCAAATCATGTGACTCATTCTGAAGATCTGAGTGCTTACCCTAGAAAATTTACTCTATTCATTAAACTAGACCACAGAAATAATTTTACCAACCATATGGTTATACGTAATGTTCACTGAAGAGAGCATCAGTAAGTAAAAAAAAAAAAGTAACCAAAAGGACTGTTCCCAGCCTAGGGGTTTTTTCCTTGCTTTTTTGTTCTTTTTTTTACCTCCTCTCTGAATGACTCTGAATGGTCTTTATGGCTGGCTGTCTTTATTTTCAGGTAACAGTGGTGTTAAGCCATGGATGAATCCGGAGCCTAATTCTGATAATCTTTCTTCCTTTCCCCAAGAACATACTGTCACTTGACATATTCTGTAAATGCTCAAGTAACCACTTCTGTAAAAGTAAGGAGAACTTAGACTTACTTGCTTTTGAGATTAATCTCTCTGTGCTCTGCGACTCCTCCATGATAGTACAGACACATTACTTGCACAGAAGCTTGCTGTTAATGTAATGAGGATTAAATTTTTAGGCTGCCACTCAGTTTTGTAAAGCAACTCAATGTAGAGGATGGGCAGGATGAGGGGAGGAAGGACTATTCAGACTTTCGATTAAAACCTGTTCTATTATAAAATTTCTGTTGATTGCAGAGTCTCAAAGGTGGGATCTCTGTATTCGTTTCCTGAACAGACACCTGAAGAACCTGACTTGTCTTAAAAGAGATTTTACTGCTGTCTTTAGTGGGAGCAGGATCTGTGCTAAAAACCCCCAATCAGTTAATCAAGAACATTTGGGATGGGGGAAGAAGGAAATGTCTTACCAACACAGACTAAAACTCAGGCCTTGACCTTCCCGTAAAGGAAAATGCTTTAGAAGTGAGCTTGGCTGTTGGATAGAGATTTTCTTGTGCCAGTTATTAGCTAATTCTAAGGCTTGACTTTGTGGTATGAGCTGAATGCCTGAGGATGACTTATAGACTGTGTTCATCTTAAAACAAATAAACTCACTGTCCTGTGTTGTAGGATGAGTAAGCTGTGTAACTTTTTCACACTTAGTGTGAGACACTCAAAAATCTCCCTGCTGAGGAGGCTGGAGGCAGCTGTTCAGGCGTAGGGGCTGGGCTAGAGTTGAAAGTGGCATCCAGAGAATGGGTAAAGGAACCTCTTCAGAGGCAATGGAGAGAAACAATGTGCATCTCTTCCCTGCCAAGAGAGACGAGAGATCCTTAGGGCTCACTATGCAAGAGGGCAGAGCTCTGCACAGGATTCCTGATGAGTGCTTTTTTTGCCTAAAGCTGATATAGAGTGAATATTCTGCCTCAGTGAATGCTGGACTTGCAGTTTTTTTGCATTAGAGTTTGCCTTGTTTGAATGTGAGGGGTTATTTTCAGGTCCATGAAGTAGCATGGTTGGGGTTTGAAGTGAACATAATCAAAATACAAAGAAAGCAAAGTCTTTATGAAAGTGGAGGAGATGGAAGGAAAAGCTAGATTGTAAGCTATTCTAAGAAATAAAAACTGGAGCAGTGCCCAGCAGACACAAAAGCCAGAGTGATATAGTAAATGAGGCTGTTGTAATTGATAATTAAAAGCTTGCAAGATGTTATGTTTCTAACAGTGTTTTACAGAAAAAATCATATTTCTCATTGAAAGTCTAAGCGAAAAATGAACTTTCAACTGCATCTAGGTTCAGACTTTCACCAGAATACAGTGAAAGTCAGTGAAATGTTTCATGAGCTGGAGCTTCATTGAAAATATGTCTGCACACCAATACATTAGACTTCAACCCCAGTGCATATATGTCATGGCTGCCCACTAGAGGACTGGACTGTTTCGTGTTTACCTTGCTGAAGTGGATGTATTTGCTCCCCCATAATAAGAAACAAATGGGACCCACGTCTTTGACTTCTGTGCGTCCATACTTGAAAGCAGAAACAAGCTGGTACCATGTTTTTTCTTTTTATAATGCTTGGTACTTGAATACTGCTATTTTCTTTTAATAGTATGCACACTATTTAAAAAAAAAAAACCAAGCTAAACAACAAAGAAATCCAAATCAAAATTTCAACAGGTAACACAATTTTCCAGCACTTCTTGCAAGAGTACAAGAGATGGTCTTTCATTCTTCGTGGAATAGCAGCCGTGTGCAGTAAGACTTTTTGTATCCTTGAAATCAGCTGTGTTTCAGGAGTTTGATACTAAGGTCATAGGGGGAAATATTGGCTATTTTCTCTTGGTGTGTTGCACCTGTTTGCAAGCATGGTTGAAGTCCTAAGTCACTCCTTTTGATGGTCTTGGACAGTTTCTTGAGGTCAAAAGTGTTTTGTTCCGTTACCCAGTATTTAAAAAGCAGTCTTTAAAAAAAAGAGGAATAGCTACAGTCTGGCTATAATGCAGAAAAATTATTCTTTAAAAAAATGTGCATGTGGTTTCTCGGTAATCATCATAAATTTTCCCTCCAGGGTCCTGTATACTACTTTGTTCTGTTGTTCTTCTCGCAGCACAACTTTCTGACATAACCTCTAGAGAGGCACTGTGCTGAATATAGTTACAGGAGTGCAGAGTAGGGTAAGTTGACCATTTTGCTGTCTGCCTTCACATTAGGAATTGTAAAGGGCTGGAAAATACCTGCAAATGCATTTTGTAAATTTTGTAAGAAAAACATCCAATTAAAATGTGCTTCTAGACGCAGCTTCTATTTTTGTTATGCATATTTGCACATAAACTTTGGTTCCTCTAAGGAGAAGAGCTTTGAAGAGCTGAAAGTTGAGGGTGAATAGAGGGTGGTAGGTCAGAGGATGGCAGCAGGAAGAAATGTTTGCCTACTTGTAAATTAGTTACAATGGTTACAGGTACCTCTATTCTGCAATGCAGTTTTGGTGCTTTGAGAGATTGTGAGCAAATACTCAGTTGTATATGCAGGGAAAGGGACTGAATTGTGACCGTGGCTCTATCGTGGCTTCTTGTACAAGGCTGGGTTACTACATTTCTTGAAACTTTGCCCTAATTTCTGTTTAGAAATAAGAACAGTGGTGGCTCAGTAAGCTATTTGGAGCCTTGGGTGTCTGGTGGCTGCAGAGCTTTTGGTTCTCTGAAGAAAGGTGGATTGACATAGAATACTGATGCCTGTCTTGATTATTCCAAAAATCAAAACCAGACTGCTGCAACGACACAGGAAAATAGTTTTTCAGTCTGCTATGAATATCATACATGAAATAAAGCAGTAATAGGATTTTTCTGCTTAGAGTATATAAACTCTAGTTAAATATAGCACAGAGCTATTAAAAGCAGAACAAATTTTAGTGTGTCTTTTATACATGGAGGGCTGGACCTAATAAAACCTCTGTGTGTAGTGCTTGAGAAAGAACCTGATGATTTTCTCTTGGTCTGTTCTCACAGAACTGGTGAGGAGACTGGAGAGTTTGTAGAATCAAGGGATTTGACTGTGGTTTTGTACTGGTGTCAGAAGTGTTCTACTCTGATTTGTATTACTTGTTTGTGTCTTGCAAGGTCTCTGGCTAGTGCTTTCCTGTTTGTAAAAGTGTAGCATGGATCAGACAAAAGCAGCTTGTGGCTGGGTATTTGGCTTACATTAGAATAGAGGTTTGGACAGTAGGGGCCATAAACCTGCTAATGACTCGTCTCTACAGCAGCTCCTGGCTCACAGCACATTTGTGCATCTGTGTTAGATCGTGTTTGGTCATGCTGCATCCAATTTACACACCGAGGTGAGGAAACTGACACTGCACAGCACATAACCTAGGGAAAGATCAGGGGTAGTACAGACTATTTCCTTATGTCATCCAGGTATGTGCAATGTTTGTTGAACTAAATAAATCCTGTAAGGAGTGATGACTTAGGGGACTCCATGCAATGTTCATGGTGATAAAGAGTGCATCAAGGGTTTATTATGTTCATACCTTGATACCTCGTCTTGTGTATATCTTGGAGCTTTTGCTCTTGGTTTAATAGTTAGAAATTGATTAAAACCAAGATATTTGCGAAGTACCCTTAAGAATTTTGTAACATTTCTTGAAAAACTTTTTCTCACTAATTATGCTTATTCTTTGTATTTGCTAGCTAAATGGTTCAAGTCTTTGAGGAGTGGCAAGTAAAACAAAAGGACAGTCCCAAAGAGTGGGATGGCTTTCACTTGTACACAGCTCTAACTTGTCACAAGTAGAGCAAAGACTTAACAGGGGAGATTTAAATAGCTTAAAAGAATGTAACCTATTGACCATGCCTGTTCCACAGAAATATCTTCCCTCTTTATAGTGACTTAATATAGCTTCCAGAATTAAAAATAGGACATAGTTACCCATGTAAATCTTCTCCATTAGCCATTATTAAAACATCCTGCAGTATGCAAATGCTGGAGGACCAGCTGTGTTCTGTATAACTCCATTGTACTCTGTTGCCTTTTTTTTTGCTAGAAAGTAGTTAGGCATGACCTGCTTTGCATGTGTGAGGATTAAAATGACCTCAGGATTTGGATGGGCAAGTTTACAGGTTTTGTTTGCCTTCTCCTCTACCTAAAAATGGAAAGGAGACTTTCTACAATTGGTCAGTGTATCTTATTTTGAGAAAGGGATGTTATTTCTAATTCTAGTGAATAGAATGCTATGGCAAATAGACATGTCTGTTGAAGTACAGCCATGGTGACCTGTGGGATCTCAGAGGGAATGTCTTTTGTCAACTTTTGTTACTGGTCATCTGCCTTCTCTTTAAGTTATGTTCTGCTGGGGGCATGGGCCTGGCAATATTTTTGTTTGTATTTTTTATATATCATATTTCACCAAACATAAGGGTTATGCCTCTGTTTTTCATGAGGCATTTTAAAGTGCTCATCATAATTTTTAAAAATAGCCGAAATAACTATTGATATGTACAAAAAAATCCACTGTATATTTAATGCATATTACCATAACATGCACATCTTAATGCTTCTATTGAAAATTTCTTGAAATTGCTGGGAAATGTAGTTGGATGATGAGCTAAAGTACTTTGCATCCTGAAGAATGCTGCTGTGTAGGCATATGTCTGATACTGCTCAAAAGCTGCAGAACAGCTCTTCTTGGGCTGGGAATGAGGGGAAGGACATTTATTGGGTCAGAATACTGAGGAGGAGAAATACTTCCTGCTTGCAGAGCCCAGAATGTCTCAAAGGCAGAGGAACTAGATGGCATTACTGTGTAGCATATTGTTGTTTTGGGAGGTACCTGTTGTCAGGCAGATGGAATTTTTATTTCAGACTTTGTGCTTAGATCTTTGTACCACTTAAATAGCATAATGTGTTACTATTAAAGTGATCAAAGTGCTTCAGTGGATCCTTTTGTCCTTCTCAGTGTTGTATTATGCTAGGAAATGTGTGTTTCTTAATTTCTTGTTATTCTTTTACAGATGGCTGATCTACAGCTCTATAAACTGGATGAATTGGACTGTTTGATCCAGGGCCTCCTTTATGTTGATTCTGTTGGTTTCAATGGCCAACCAGAGTGCTATTATTTTGAAAATCCTACAGATCCTGAACAGTGCCAGAAAAAGCCTTACTGCCTTGATAATCCATATCCTATGCTGCTGGTTAACATAGGCTCAGGGGTCAGCATCCTAGCTGTGTATTCTAAGGACAATTATAAAAGAGTTACAGGATCCAGGTAAATTTACTATTGTTTCTTTTATTTGTTTCCTTTTCTTCTTCACAACTGAACAGGTAGAATTAGAGAGTGTGATCAGTAGCTACAGCTCCAAATTGTGCATGTATTCCCATTTCTTTTAAAAGCCTAGCAGTAGCAAAGCTGAAAATGTCCTAGGATACCTTCAGAGAGAGAATTTATTGTCAGGGAAATCATTAATCTGTTCAACTTCAGACCTGCCTTAGTCTCTTGTTGGTGTTCTTACCTATTTCCCATCTCTTGCTGTGAATTACCAAAATAAAACTGTCCCAGCAAATGAATCTTCTCTCCCCTGCATTCTGTTTTTTGGTGCATGATATGTATTAAAGTTTCTCCTGTATACTGCACATGACATGCTTCTATATCTTCTATTGCCTTACCTAGGGCATACCTTTGTCACAATGGTAGCCATGAACCATTTTCTATATGCAGTACAGATGGACACAAGTTCAGTGGGAGGCACTGGATTTCTTGTAGTTCTGGGTCTTTTTCAAGCACAGAGATTTTGGCATCTTTGGTAGACACGCTTCTAATCCTTTCCACTATGGAAGGAAAACCTTAACTGCAGTGTGTTGTTGACTTGCTACAGATGATGAAATCAATACTGTCTTGTGGCTGGTGTGCAGAGCTTTCTACTGTTCAGATACTGAGTATATTACAGTTCTGTGAGATGTGTTCTGAAAAACCCAGTAATCCAAGAGCACAGGCTAAGCAGTGTTCCTCTCTGACCTCCTGTGCTTCTTCATGAAGTACAAGTGTGGTGTCTTGTTGATCACCTTGTTTTCAGTGGCTCCAGTCGCTGTGACTGCAGTCACTGCAAATAAGCTAACTTCATCAGTGGCCAAGAAAGAATGAGGAAGGATGTAGAGATTAGTAAGCTGAAATTCATGTCTGTAAGACTGTAACGTTCAAAGTAGAACTTTAATGAGTTAGCAACATGTTATGGACAGTTAAATACTCCCTGCAAAATTTATGTAGTCAGTAAATACTGTACTTGAGCCTTTACAAAATATTCAAGTGAGTGCTCCTTGCTCAGAGTTCTTGCAGGGAAAGAATATTCGGGGATGATGCTGGGCTTGCTTGGCAAAGGAGCCAACCAGACTGCTTCCTGCCATTGGCTAGGGGGACAAGATCTGTCTTGGCTGCCAGCCCTTATAGATTTACCTTTGTTCACCCTCACTCATTTGAGTGCTCTGCTGCTTAATTATTCTTGTGCAGAAAACTTGTTAGAGCGCTACAAATAGCGAAGTGGTATGTGAGTTGTTGGACTGGACCTTATTCTTATCTAATCCTTTGGTATAATTTCTCCTATTTAAGGATTAAAGACTCGAGTCTAGTTCAGTTAAAACCACAGTGGGTGACACTTGTGTTAAATAGGAACTCAGCGCGGCGTGTCAGACACGCCGCGCTGAGTTCCTATTTAAGTTGTGAGAGTTGCAAGCTATGGTTGGCACCTGTGTACAGCATGTTGTAAATGGCAGTCTGAAGGGCTGTGCTGAAAGCTGGTTCAAGCTACTGGTCTGAAGGGACTGTCTTTTCCAGCCTTGGAGGAGGAACGTTCCTGGGCCTGTGCTGTTTGCTCACTGGCTGCGAGACGTTTGAAGAAGCGCTGGAAATGGCCGCGAAAGGAGACAGCACCAACGTGGATAAGCTGGTGAAAGACATTTATGGAGGAGACTATGAGCGCTTTGGCCTTCAAGGATCTGCTGTAGCATCAAGGTATGTGTTGATTGAGCTGTTTGTAAGCAGTCCCTTGGGAAACTTCCTGTGCATGCTAAACTGAGTGCATAATCCCTGGACTATGCACTGTGTCCATGTGGAAATGTCACTCCACGTATCATGGGGTTTGTCCTTCGATCCCTCACCTACTTCTTGCTCTTTTTTTTAAACAGGTAATGCCTGATACAGTTTGCTTCCATTTAAATTACAGTTATTTTGGAAGTGTCCTTACTCATTGTTCTGCCTTCCTAATGAGATCCCTTTTCACATTTCAAATCTGTCACAAATGAATGGTTATCAAATCCAAGCAAAGCTTGCTAAATGATAAAATTTTAAGGGCTTTTATCACTCCTGAATATCTCATGTTAAAAGACATGATCTTCCTCACACAGCTTTGGTCATATGATGAGTAAAGAAAAGAGAGATTCCATCAGTAAAGAGGACTTGGCCAGAGCTACTTTGGTCACCATCACCAACAACATAGGTTCTATTGCTCGCATGTGTGCGTTGAATGAGGTAAGGTATTTACCATGAGCTTAAAACCTTTAGAAACAACATAGCGAGATTATCAGGATGCAAAAATGCAAATTCCTGGCATAGTAGGTGTGCCACAGGCCTTGGTAAATATGCGTATATTTAATGTCATGTCATAACTCTTGTGGCTGTGTATGCTTTGATGCAAAGTGTAAGGCTGTTCAAGCTTCAAAGCTAGGGAAGAGGGGAGAAAAATTATCTGTAAAGCTCTCTTTGAGGCATTGAGCTTCAGCCTGGAGCGTTCACTTGTTCTCAAGATGTAATACATAGATATTAACAAGTTTTTAATACTAATTATTACTCTGTTACTTTGTAGTTATTTACAAGTTTTACTATAGGATGACAGAATTAATTTTGAATACTATTTTGCTTGGATTGTTTCCACAGCAGGATGGGTTCAAATTGTGTATTGTGCTAAATGTTTGGATAGATGCAAGTTCCATTGCGTTGTGTCAGAAAGAAGCAAAATGCAGTTCATTTTCCTGCCTGAGACTCCTATCAGATGCTTATTACATTTTTTTCATTAGGCGTGATAAATAGGGATGGATTGTTCCATCCATACACTACAGATTACAGCAGTAGAAAAAAAAAACAAAACACAAAAAACCCCACCACAAACCCAAACATTCAGGCCCTTGCTTTTATTTGGAGATTGCATCCTTTACCATTATGTAGTAACTAATACCTTTTATCTGCTCTGAGCAGATAATGAATTTATATAAATTTTTTTAATACCTAGGTGTTTCAGCTGCATAGCATTCTGTTGGTAGAAAAAATTGCTGCTGCTTTCATATTTTTAATCAACAACACACACACAGAGCCAGAAAAATTGAACAAAACAAGCCCAAGGAACTCACCAAACTGCCATCTAATCACTTTATTGGGTCCTATCTAGCTTATGGCTTTATCAGAAATAGTAAATAATGAATCATTCATGCTTTTTGTGGGTGTTGGTTTTGATTTGATTTTTAATCAACCTTTGCCACTTGTCCCTCTTGGTCTTTCCAAGACAAAAGGTCCTAATACTTAGTCTCCTTACCTGAAAAAAGAGAAGACACTCTTTTAGCCCCTGCTTCATTTTGTCTTTTTAATCTCTTTATGGTTGTAATTTTAAGATTGAATTATCAGATCTTCATATGGTATTCAGAGTGTGGTTGCTCAATGAATTTATGTGATGACATATAGATAAATGTTGTGTTCAGAGCTCGTTTACTAACAGTTCATAATATTTCATTTTTGTGAGCATGGAACTCCTTTCTAAGAAATCATCAACAGTCCCTCCATGGCATCATCTTAAAAGTGGCTAATGTTGAGCCTGTCATTGTGTCTGCATAATCAAGTGTCTCTGTCTTTCCCCCTTTAAATTGTGTCATTTCACTTTTTTATTTTGAACTTCATCTGCCATTTTTTCCTCATTCACGGGATAAAAGTCTCTTCAGCACTGCTATGCTGTTCATTTTTTATTTTCTTTTGATTTCATATGCCATTATTATGTTTGTTGCCCATACTCCTCTCTAGAGGACCTTTAAAATATATTGATCAGCACAAATTGTAGTGTATGCCTCTATCAAATGCCACTGATAACCTTCCTTGGTTGTGAAAAGTGGCTACAGACGTATTTCTTTTTCTTCTTGGCAATTTGACTCTTTCAGTCAGGATGATTCTCTTTCAGTATTCTCTTTGCTTTCAGCTTCTTTACAGTGTTGCCTTGTGGCATGGAGTTCAAGCAGCATTGTACAGGGCTATCAAAGCATGGAGAGTTGCAACAGGGAACCACATGTGGTGCATTCAGAGGAGAGAGGCTGCTAATGAAACTAATGCTTCTGAGTCATTGTGAAGAAGTTCCTAACATCTTTGTTCTGGGGGCAGGCCTCTTAAAAACTTATGTGATCCATAGAATTTTGTGAAGGAAGATGAATTTATGTGTTAAATATTCTTCATTTCACAGTGTCAAAGCAGAATTTCGCCAACACCTGAAGTAAATTGTTTTGTAGTTTTAGAGAATGAAAACTTCATTTAGTTGCTTTACGTACTATTAAAAAGAAAAACATGCAGTGTCATTTCAAGTAAGCTAGTCTTCAGATAGCTTGCTCTAGGGGAAAAAAACTAATGCTATCATTCTGCTAAATAATCTAAACACCTAAATTGCCTTTGGGAGACATGGCTCTGATTTACAGCAAGCTTGATTAATCAAATCCTCAAATAAGAGCTAAATAAACAGTTGAATATGATATTCTTTTGTGGAGCTTTTATGTATTAGATTAAGGTTATCGTAAAGCTCGCTTTTGGGTTAACAGAATCAATTTATGCCCTGAAGCATGACTTTTGATAAGTTTTTCCAAATGATTGCAGCTTTAATATTGTGTTGAGAATGACTTGCATATGTGTAGGAAAAAATGAGGCTGGGGAATAAATGAAATATTCTGTCTGCAGAACTTCAAAGCAAATTTGCTTGCACAAAGTTGGCAGTGGGGTAGAGAAATTCCATAGTCTGGAACCATTTGGCCACAGTCCCTTTGAAATGGCCTGTCCTAGGCACAGCAGAACTGCATAAAGGAAACTGATATCCTGGTTTATATTTTTCTTACAGAACATCTAAGTTTGCATCTGAACAAGCTGCCTTGCAAAAATATGTGCAGGGTTTTTTATTGTGTTATTGATACAGGTTTCCCTCTTCAATTATATTGGCAAATAATGTGAATATGCTGTATTAAAGCTATACTATAGCTTTCTGCTGCAGGGTAGCTGAACAATTTAACAAGACCCCACAGCGTGAAAGAGTGCATGTCTTTTCCAGGATGCTGTAATTTGATTAGCTTAAATAAGCATGTCACCACCATCTCTTCAGCAGTTTAAGATTTCTGTCTTTCAACTTTGAAAGTTTCAGCAGTGGACAATTTAAAAGTAAATTGACAAGATTCCCTTAAGAGAGTAGCATTTCAGCTTCTGAAAAATGCTAAACTTACTTTTAGTTCAGTTTAGAAAATCTAGGAAACTTTATATTACTAATACAATTTTTAACCTTGTCAACTCAATGAATGTTTGAAACAAAATTGAAATTTGCATGCTGGTATACACTGTTATTCTAGTGGATATGACTGGGACTTTTAGATTCAAAATTTGCAGTAATTTTTATACTCTGTGTTAGGTATTGCTTCTGGTAACAGTAGCTTTGTTTTCATATTCAGAAAAAATCATATGCATGTGAAATTGAAATATAGATTCTAATCAATTTTATGCTGTGGCATTACAGGAAATTAATTAGTTGCATATTTGTCCCTCCTTTGTCTGAAGTTGCTTCAGAGACAAAACTGTCTTATCCAAGGATGCAGGGTACTCTTGGCCATGTTCCATAGCAGCATTTTGAAATTTAAGAAGTTCTTATTTTCATTCATAAGTCCTGAGTGTGAATGCATGCTGATGTGACTGCAGAGTCTAAGGAGATAGATGACGGAAGCTAAATGATTTCAATAAAGTTTGTGTTGCTGTGTTTGGTTTGAGGGCGGTCAGGCATGTCCCTCACTCAGCAGAGACTGGGTGAATGAGTTCTGGCATGTGAGATTGGCTCTCTCCAACACTGACTGCTGCAGTGAGGATGTTCCTGGGGTATGGCACAACTGTGGCTGTAGCACAGGAATTGCTGCAGAGCCAGGTGTTGGGCTTTATAGAGCTGGATCAATGTAGAGGGGTAACCCTTGCTAATTCTAGCCCCTGTGCAGCCTTTCTGGCAAACCTCTGCAGAACACTCTTGAAGATACATTCCCTGGGCTTTTCAGGACTCCTATAAAAGCTTTTATCTCCGGGATGTGGCCTCCTACTGAATCTTCTAGACCAATTCCAGTATTTGGTGAACATCATGTGGTACACCAGTGCAAAATGCAAGTGCAATTTTGTGTGTAACAGGCAGAACTGGGCTTGGTAAGATAGTTATGGGCATTGTTTAAACACCACACAGAACCATGCTTACTGCAGTGATGTACATACAAGTAAGGATGGTCTGTGGCTTTCTTATTGGCAGCCTAGTGCTGATGCGTCAAAAAATCTTAATTTCCTGTGAAAACTGAGTTCAAATGAGCTTTGAAACAAAGGAATGCCATACATACCAAGTATTGTGTCAGCCCCATTTCACTTGCTTTTTGAAAATGGAGTCACAGTCCTGATAATAGATAATGAAAGATGTTCCTTCCCATCTCTAATGTTATCCTTCTCAGATACCCTTCAGAGGTTCTCCATCTGGATTTAATAATCATAGTGATCTCTGCAAAGTTGCTTCATTTAACATGCAAGGGGGAAAAGATGTCTTCAGCGCAGCCATATACAATTAAAAAAAGCAAACACCACCACCAAAACGCTCATAATCTGAGTCCTGTTGGGAAGGTTGTGATATTTATTCAGTATTTTAAACAAATATTGATCATCTATGATAATAGCCTCTCACTTCCTTTAGAATAAAACTCTGCACGTCCCTGCTCTTGCAATGTCTCTTACTTAGGGGTCAGTAACTGCAATATTTTTTGACTTTTCAGTTTGAAGTATTAAAATGTAACCTAAAATTCCCATTTAACTTTGTAGTAGAGGCAGAGGTACATGTTAAATGAGGCAAATAATTTAGCTGAATATAATTTTTCTGGTATGTTTTTCAAATTCAATTTTACAGAATATCGACAAGGTGGTGTTTGTTGGCAACTTTCTCAGAATTAATATGATTTCTATGAAGGTGCTAGCATATGCTATGGATTATTGGTCCAAGGGACAGCTAAAAGCTCTGTTTTTGGAACATGAGGTAAGGAAATATGTGTTGAACTTCTGTTTGAAAGTACAAAATTCTTGCAGTTCTTTATTTGGTGAACTTGAAAGGGGAGAAATGCCATTTCTTTGAATTGAATGCACAAGCTAAATTCTGCATAAATGCTATTTAGTTTACAAACTCATTTGAAAATACTATTTGTTAACTCCTTGGTTTGATCACTAATCTTGTGGCGTGTCTTGCTAAACATTGTCCTTTTCTCATATTTGCTTTCTGACCCTGATAGCAACAGTGTTAATTTGTGTGGGCTGGTATATGAGAACTTCAAGTATAATTCATTTTTGTAAGCATAATTTTGAGGTGACTACCAGATGGACAGGTCCATAATGGAAACTGTCCTGCCTCAGTATAGCATCAGTATTATGGTTTTGTAATTTTTTTTTTTTTTATAATTTGGAGAATTATGTAAGACTTTTTTTCAGTTATCTGGCCCCTTCTTCTACCTAAGGATGATCTTATCAAATCATGTTTTAGATAGAGCAAATATTTGGCAGGGCTGACATTCTTTTAGTTGCCTTAACAGAACTGAAAACTTTGTGTTCATGTTACATCTTATTTTGGAATTTGATTGGCTTTGGTTTTCTTTTGTCTTTGTCCAAAGGGTTATTTTGGAGCTGTTGGGGCTCTTCTAGAAATGCTTAAAATGACAGATGATCAGTGATGAAGCTGTCTGAAGAGATTCCTACTGCAGATGCTGCTGGGTAAGAGTGAAAGCCACTACAAGGATGGAAATGAAGCCATTATGGTAGTTCTACCTGCTGAATTTGTAAATAATTTAAAATCCTTTTAGCTGATCTTTAATTTCTGGGTTTTGACCTTATACTTCAGAATTCATACTGGGAATTATGAGATTTTTTTTCTGTACACTGTATTTTATAGGGGAAAAATGTGCAAAGTGGCCAAACATACAGATTTTATGGATTTATTTTAAAAAATGCATACGTTTTAATGTAGGACCTGTGATATGAGGCATCTGCTTTTCTTCTGGGGTTTACTGATTAGTGTGGTAATTTTAACTTCATTTAGTAATCACTCTAGGAGATTTTTTTATCTTATTTTCATGACGTTTCATGATTTGTTCTTGGTTTCAAATGAAACTACAAAGCTGATGCATTTTACTGTGAAAACTAGTAATTGATTTTTTTGCCTTTCCTTTCCTCATTAGATGAGATACTTTAACATCTCTCTGCACCCCCCCCAAAAAAAAAATTTGCAAATCATTCTGTGGCTAAATGCGTTTCTTCAAAGGACTGTGAGGAAGCTTCATAATAGCAGGGTGTTTAAGATTGTAATTTTTCAGTAGTCATGAATTGCAACAGGAAGGACTGCTAACTGGTTTTGCAGGGCTGATTCTTCTCTATAATAAAAAATTTAAAGAAGATGTGAACTAAGATCTTAATTATTCAATTGACACTAAAATGAAAATCTGTTTCTGATGAAAACCTCTGATCAACATGAAGAGTTCTGTAGTAAAGATGTTATTAACACTTGGTATTAGATGGCAAAGGGAGATTGCCTTCAGTTATTTTTCTGTAGTCTGCAAGTTTTAACTTGTTCTTAATTGAAAACAACTGATAATGGCATTATTAAAAGCCCAATTACTAAAATTAGAAAAATACTGACTAAAGTATTTTCAGCTTTTAAACTAGTGTTAACTTCCTCTCCAGGACACTAAAATTTCAGTGTTTATTCCAATACAGTATTTTCTACCTTTTCAGATTTGTGGACCTCTAGATTTTTTTCCCAAGTTGAATTGAGATCCCTTGGAAATTCATGTACTTAGGTTGCTGCAGAGCATGTAGAAACTTGGTTTCCTTAGACACCGTGAGGGCTTACAAATGAGAGGCCGAAAAACAGTTCATAAATTACTCTGTCTTGCAAGACTGTATGTGATGTCATATAATGTGACATAATGTAAATGAGGGACAGTATAAAATTCAGTATATTTTTGGAAGGGGGTATACTTCACTTTAAGTCATTAACTTACATATCTCCCAAATGTTGAAAGATGGTAATATTAACTGAAGTGTTACTTGTCTGATGGAAATAAAGACCACTACTGTTTTGACAGTTTTAATGTATCTGTGGAATTCATTTCTTGAAAGCAATGATGTGACATACATAACACTTTTTTTTGTGACATGCATAACACTTTTTTTGTGACATACGTGACTACTTATTTCCATGATAATCGTTTGGTTCTTGACATGTTTTTACTCTTCATAACAAAGCTTTAGGCTTTGAAGCCTTTTGCCTGCTTGAAGTTGACTTTAAAGGACTGTAAACAAAACTAAGAGATAATATTAGTGTGTTGAAGTTGATATTTTCTGTAATACTGACCTTACACATGGTTCTGCTCAGTGCCTCTATTTTTTTAATAAAGAAAACTTTGATTAAGGTTATTGGCTAAGTTTTGCCTGTGAATAAAGATTCACTTGTACACTGTTTTGATTTTTTTAAGGAAAACTTCAGAATGTGAAGAGGTAACTGTGCTTCTTACGATAAACAGTAGAGGGAGCCACGACATCAGCCATGTAACTGCTTGTTTCAGAGAGAGATCCTGTCTTTTTCTCCACTGTCTGTTTGTGAAGGGAATTTGACATAGGAATGTCTGTCACTTAGGTGTTCTTGCCTTCTTCACATTTGGAATTGTGAAGGAAGACTATAATGTTAAGTAAACAAATATGAAAAAAACTGCTGTTCTTTTAAGATTAAAAATCCTCTCCTTCTCAAAAAAAAAACCAAACCAAAAAAACTCCCCAAAACCAAAAAACCCACACACATTCAAAAATACCCTATCAAGACATTCAGAGAAATATATAAGGACTTTAAATGCAGAAATTGAGGCTGTGTGGTTAAAGAAGAAAAGCACAATCGTGGTAGCCTTGAAGTTAGCTGTAAGATTCTAGGGACTGTCAGGTAAGTTGATCACAGTTTTAAGAGAAACACAAAACTACCTTAAAATACTGATTTGAAATTTAAAGTGCTTAATAGGTACATTTCTGTAGTTAAAAGCATGAGAAAAAGTACTCTGAATTGTATACTACATAAATGAGTACCCCTGGTTGGAAAAAATATTAGCAGACTTAAACTAGGATAGAGAGCTGTGGGAACTCACAAAGTAGGAAATACTAGAGGAAAATGACACTGTATGTTCAATTCTTCCTTTCCTGAGGGAGAAAAGCCTAATTTCTTTGTTGCTTTGAAATCTACAGTTGACTTCTTTTTCCTGTTTCCCCATCAGTACCATCATATGAATCTGCTGCTACTATAACTTGCTTCTTTACCTTCAGACTTCACCTGCCTCCACTAATCCCAGCTCTTGGTTTCCTCCTCCATGTCCCCCTTCTGTAATTAAGGTATTGGATGAATGACAGTGTGGTTGATTTCTGGCACTGGTACTTTATTTTTGCTATAGGGGGGAATACTTTGGGGCATTTCTGAGAGCATTGGTGTTGTCTTGAATTTTTCTGCTTGTGTTTGGTATCCAGTTGCTTACTACAGTCATCTGTTGGAAGGGGTTCCCCAAGGTTCCCTACTTCAGTCATCCAGAGGTATCTAAAGAGTCTGAAAACATTCTTTCTCAATTACACAGATAAACCTCTACTATAACTGGTACAAACTGGAAGTTTGTGCAAGCAAAGTTCAACTCCAGCACTATCCAAGAGTATTACTGAGAACCTAGAAATATCCAGATTATTAGATCTTTTTTGTTTTGGAAATGGTGAAGTTGAAGAAGCAGACTTCTCTAAGGGAGATCGGTGGGTCTGCAGATTTAGTATGTATGAAAGTATGAAAATACTTGTTTTTGGTATAAATGAAAGAGACTAAGCTTTGTTAATCTAGCTTCTCTTTCTGAAACATGGTAAGGTAATTATTCAGGTAAGCTGGAGCAGAATGAGTCAGACTCATCACTCTCAATTGTCATGACCTATGCTTCTTTTCCACTTGAACATTTGTTCTTGAATCACATGTTACTCTCTTCATTCTCTCCCCACCACATCAAGACAGCCCAATTTTAAATGGTTTTGGGAAAAAGACTAATTACATCCCCTAGGAATAAGGGTCTGTGGTCTAAAGATTTTTGGACTAAAGTATTGGGGGGAAATCCGTAGTGCTAGATGAAGAGTGAGAAACAACTAAGAGTATTTACTTTATCAGATTTGATAGAGAAGGCTAGCATGGGGTGCATGGGGGGCAGTACAAGAATCTGACTTCTAGGACAAGTAGGGTGCTTGCAGTTCATTCCAACCTCAGCAAAGCTGTCCTGGTGTTTCACTGTTATCAGCACTTCTGTTCCCATTAGACTGTCACAAGATACTTGCAAGTGATTTTTGGCAGGACACAGCAGAATTTTAGAGATGGGAGAACCATATGGGGTTGAACTGATGACAAAATAAACATACATGATTGTTTCCAGTTGGATGAGCAGTTCTACTGGGTTCTGTTTTTAAAGTACAAGGTGTCTTTGAATTTGGAATTAAATGAAACACAGGCTATGAAAAAGAACACAGTCTGTTTTGTGTCTTGGTACCTGGAACAAAGGTGGGTGAACAGCATGAAACGGCATCATGTTTTACTTAAAACAATGTGTCATCCCTATTCTTGAGGGGTTTGGCTTATTTTGTTGTGATGATCAGGGCACTTCCACCTTCAGAACTGTCTTTCCAGGTTGACAATTTCATAGTTTTCCAGGTTTTTGAGTGGGTGACCCCTTCATTTCTTTTCAAACTCAAAAGTTTGCGTGAATCTGGGCATTTAACACAGAGCAGAAGCTGCCCTTTAGCAAATGCTGAGGTACCAAAGCAGCCTTGGCAGTGCCTGCACAGGGTGGAGTTTACCCCTGTAACTGAGATTTCTATTTATGCCCATCCATGAAGGTGTGGTCTCAGCTAACCATGTCACCACTTTCTCATATAATATGTTAGGATTTTTTTTTCCAAATGGCATGCTTTTTTGGGTTTAAAATCTTTCGTGAGATGAACTTCTCCTTGCAAGGGAATACACGTTTTCTGTTGCAATCCTCGAAAGCATCAAGGAACAATGCTTAGAGCAAGAAAGTCTCATCATGGATAGACACTGGTTTGACAACGCATTTTGTCACAACAGGCTAGTGCTTCAAGCAACAAGGTGGTGTGGCCACTGGTGTGCTGTGACTTGTTCAGAGGATTTGTTTTGCATTAATATGTTAACAAATTGCACAAAAATAAAGCAGCTGGTCTCAGCTTGTAGGAGTTTCTAATGCGGATGCTAGGTCAGTGGAAGTGGAAATACCCGTTTCAGTTTCAGTAAGGATGAAGAAATTAATACCTCAAGCCCATAGGAAAGACATGCTTACCAAAATGCTTTCCTACAAGCTTTCAGAACAGCTGTATCAGGTAGGAGACTGCAATCAAAATATTTTCATGTAAGACAGTAAGTCATTACCAACCTGTAGATGTAATACTGAGTTGGGATAGTGGTATTGTTATCTGTATCTGCCCTCTCTGTCCTCCCACTGGAATTACCCCACTGACATCCTGACTGTCAGCAGGAGGCAATGGAGGCAGCACAGCCAAGGTGGTTTGTGAACATCTGTTTTGTGAAATGCAGTAGTGTAATGTGGGCAAGGCAATTGGAGCTGTGAGAGGCTTCTCCTCTGAAAAGACTGGATAGGCTTCACCTGCAGATAAAAAAATTATTATTGGTATTGATTTGAACAGTTCTCTTCTTTTGAAAATTGCTCCTACTCTTTTTATATTTTAAAAATTAACTGTGATATAATGCATATTATTTTAAAAACCCCTAAACAAATGAATTTAGCATTTTCACAGGTGGCTAAAATGAATCATATAATGGTGAGTGTACTTTAAAAAAATTTAGTTCCTTTTAGTCGAATTGGTTTGTTTTTTGAGCAACCTCACCCCTACTGCTATTTGAATAAGTAAACAAAAACATGCTGTTCCTATGTCCTAAGCATGGAGCATGCTGTTACCCAGCTAGCTTTCAGCATATTGCACTTGGCTACAAAAGGCTGTGCACAAAAAAATCCAGAAGTATTTACAAGATAAACCAAAAACACTCCCAAATTTCCCAGTGTTTGTCACTTCTGTTTTAGCTTAGAAAATAAGTTTTCTCTTCTCTTCAAATATAGGAGGTTTGTAGACTTCTCTCCAGCAGGTTTGCCTGTGCAGTGTAGCAGCTCCCAAGCATCATTGGTTTGCCTCTTAAAAGGGAGAAAAGCAGTGCAAGGGAAGCTAAAGCTGCTTCCTGATGATGGCTGCCGGCTGACCTGTAACAAACTTCACACCTGCTCTTTTACAGCTAGGGCAGAAAACATTCAGGAACTAAATTTCTCTCCACTCCTTTCTCTCATCACATAAGAAATTGTATTAAAAAAAATAATCAGAAAAGGCACCAAACCCTGCAGACTAATTCACCTTTTATTCATTGGATGAATCATAGAGGTCAGCTTAGTTTTAGTCAAGAAGACTTTTTTCAGTTTTAATCTTTTTCTCCTCAATTTGGAGCTTGATTTTTTAAGGTGCCATGCAACATATGTCTCTGTTCCAGCTCTCCTACCTGAAAGGCAATTATAAAAGTGCCTTTGTGAGGTTTTTGTGAACATCTGGTTCACAACCTTATGGGAATTTGCTTAAAGTTTTGTGTTATGTACATTACTATAATGTTCTAAGACACCAACTCTGGCATTTTAAGCCCCTTTATCAGGCTGGGAGCAAAAGAGCTGTTACTGATACCACTCCGTGGAGTCCATTGACTATGGGCATAAGACACTGTAGAAGTTTGTCCTGTGGTGGAGATTGTTAGGCAATTAAAATATCTTTATTCACAAAAGTGTAAGAACTGGCTCTTCCTTTTCTAGCCTGTTGCCTTACAGACCCACTGGAGGAGAGAAGGTAATGTGGAGCCAGTTCCCTTTCAGTCCCTGACCATTCCACTTCCCCTGCTGTGCTAGAAAGCAGTGGTGTATGACTGGCAACTCAGTAAGGGGAAATTTGGGACACACTCACAAAAAAAGGCAGAATGGCAGAGAACTTTTTTAAAACACAAACAAGAAAACACTGTAGTAAAATATTATTCAGGCTTGAATCAGAAATCTTGGTGAAGTTTCTGTCACCAGTTCCAAAGTCAGCAGCACTGGTTGTAGAGGAGTGAGATGATGGGCAGTGCTGGTGCCCTGTGGGGAGAGGGAACGGAGCCCTGGCAGTGCTGGGATGGCAGTGGCCTTGCAGCCACGTGGCTGATACCGAAATGCAAGGCCGTGGATAATCAATGTTGTAATATTTACCAAAATACCGTGCTACTCAGAGCAGGTAGTTTCTAATGGACTTGTAGTTAACTCTGGTTTAGGCCTCCATTTGTACATGCATAACTCGCAGAGAAAAAAGCAAATGAATGGGGGAAAAAATTGTTGTACCAAGCACAGGTGAAAAAAATTATCTGTAGGATTCTGTGTTGCATAAGTGCCCCTGGAACTAATCTGGTACATCTCCAAATAAAACAGAAATCTTTGATGCTTGTAACTTTCTGTGTGGAATGACAATAGTTTGTGTTGTTAACTCTGTAAATGTTTGCTGTAGATACTATCAATGGGAATATTTTATTTAAAGGAATGTATTAAAGTTTAAACCAAAGAAACTTCTCCCCCAGCCTGTGAACACAAAAAATACAACAATTAGGTACTAAAAGCTACTAAAACTACTGAATTGAAAGTAGTCATAGGTGTTAAGCTGTGTATTTTACAGGTGAGCTGGAGCAAAAACCTGTTCAGAGGCACAGTGTATAATCCAGGCTGGGCAGGAGCTCTGGCTGAAAGCCCCAGCAGCAGCAAACACCAGCCAGAGCTTTGTCTGAGGTACAGAAAATTATTGCCAAATGACTTGTTTTCTGTGCTGTGGATGTATGAAGAACTAGTGGTGGTTTACCATCTTCTTTTACTTGGTTTTGTGTGCTGATTTGGCAAACAGGATAAAGACCACCTGCACTGCCTTCAGGCCTTGGTTTCCGATTCACCCTTCTTTAGCTTGTGCATTTCCCTGAGAGCTGCTACAGGCAAGGGTGTTGATGGTGAGCAGGACAAGCTGCCAACACCATTTCTTCTGCAGAGCACAGCAAGCCCTACTTGTCATCCAGAAGAACAAAAACATAATGCTATATGAAAAGTTGCAGAACTTGTTCTTGTAGATGGAAATGGTTAGGTCTCCTCAGACTGGAGAGACATTACAGCCTATATTTGGTGTCAGATTCCTGTATGGATTGAAGTAGCCCAAGCTTCTGGTCCACAGTTAGGTGAATATGGAAGAAAAGCTGGAATAGCTGTGCAAAGGCTTGCTTCCAAGTACGACTAATTCAAATTTATTATTCCCATGCTGTGAAAAATTCCAATGTCTAATTAAGTTTTTCCTCTGATGGGAAATTTCAAAATGTCTACATTTCATTTCATGTTCTCCACCAAAATAAAGCCTGCTAGCAAGGAAACCTAGCAGGCTGCCAAAAGCAAGTCATTTGAAATACAAGGTTTTTTTAAAGCTCCTGCATTTCTACAGCCAAATTTTGTTAAATTATGTTTCCATAGGACATTTTTAGTGATGAATCTCTGTTTTCCAGTGAAAAATTATTGCACTTGCTAGCTGGAATGCAGATCTTTGTAAAATACGTGCATATAAATGTGTCCAGAAATCTTGCAGTGTGTGCTTGGAGCAAGGACTTCCGTGACATGTGGATAAAGAGGAGCAAGGCAGAAGATTGGAAATGTGGAAGTTTGTAATCAGTAAAAGGAGATGAATCATCCTCTTGTTCAAGTAATATTAAATATTGATCTGCCTATATTTATTTCATATCAAGAAAGAGAGGATGCTTCTGGCAAAATTTCCCAATATTCTTAAGATGATATACTCTGTAGGTAGCAAGACATACCCTCATCTAGTTTTGAGTGTCATTAGAAAATGCCTGATTTTAAATGCATCTTTTGTCTGATGCTGAATGATGGTCTTATGTTTCAGGAATTGCTAGTGTCTGTGAAAAGTGGGGAGGCTGTTACATACCCTTTTTTTTCCATCCCAGGCTACAAAATGTTACACAGCCACATATTTTTAGGAATGCATCAGGGTCTTTTGACCCCTTCTTAAAATCTCGTGTGTCAGTAAGAAACAGAGCTTGCCTTCATCTCCAGAAAGGAGCTTTGGCTCTTAAGTGGTGGGTGCTTTACCTTCTTGCCTTGGAGTTGGCAAAATTTGGACACAGAGAGGGGGCTGAAGGAACCATAGTTGTAGTTTCCCCAGTCTTTGGCTTAATTTTTTAGAGATGCCAGAGAAGCTGGGTTCCTTTGGCTATAGAATGCCAAAGGTTGCAGGTCCAAATGTTAGTGACCAGATCTGGTCACTAACACTTGGACTAACACTTACTCTGCGCCTGCCATTGCTGCATGTCCCTGTACAGTTGGCTGGCTCCAAGTGCAGGGCTGGCCGGCTCCCAGGGAGATGGGAGAGGAGGGCAGTGGAAGGAGGGTAGTGAGGTTTTCAGTTTCCAACAGGTATTTTTATATAAAGGTTCAAATTAAGAACATTCATTGTGTAGGAAGGCCATTCATCCACTGTACCATGGCACCTAGCCATTCTCCCAACTGCAGAAATTTTTATCTGTTGAATTCTATAGTATTATACTTTGTGTTTATTTTCGTGGTGTGCAAAGTGTGAAAGAGTGTTAAGGAATTACTCTTGTTTGCAGAGGAACCAAACCAAAACAAGCCTTTGCCCAGTTGTGTTTTCTTTGCCTGGTCAGGCACTCCAGGTGAGGGTGTGTGCTCCTTTCCTGTCTTGATTGCAGTTCTAGAGAAAGCAACATTCATAGTCCTGCAACTTTGGAAAGATTAAAGCCATTATTCATGACTTTTTTTGTGTTGCTTGGTCATTTCTGTGGTGTCAGCAGTTGAAACTTGCATGAGAAAAATTAGTGACAAAAGGAAGCCCGTCATGAATGTGTAAATATGTGTGTAACCCAAACCCTGGTATTTCTATTAGTTATATTAGTTAGATTTTTGATCCAAGAACCAAATGAAGTTATGCATTTTGATTTGGCAACATCTAGCTTCTTATACTTCAGTGCTTAAAATGAATTTATCTAAACATTAAATAGCACAAAAGTGTTTTAAAGTTGTTGTTACAGTGGCAAGGGCAGGTCAGCAGAGTGTGAGTGGTCTTACTGCCTGTCTGAGTTTCCTTGGCATGTACAGTTCAGAATGTGTTGTAGTGCTCTGACAGTATCCTTCCCACACCACAGAGAAGCATTACCTGTTGTTAAGCCAGATGTCAAAATGTCAGTAGCCAATAGAGATAACCACTGTCATTCCCACTGCTGATGGGGAGAGGTCACAGAGATGCTGCCAACCCGACTTGCAGAGGAAGTTTGCTGCAATGTTCAGATCCCCAGTCTCTTGACCAGCAGCTTAACGCCTGCACCATCTCGTTCAGAATTTTATCTTGCAGTGTTAAGCAGTACAAATAAAGCCTGCTGCAATTATGTTACCAGAGTGTTTTGGTAAAGGAAATCTTCCAACATGAAGCTCAGTTTAATACAGGTAAGATTAAAAATCTTTCCAAAATATTAAAGAACCATTAAAAAAAGACAGGGCGGGGCGGGAGGCGGAAAATCAAAATTCAACAAGAAAGTAAGAGTAAGAGCCACACTTTTTTTGTTCAAGTTTTTATCACCCACATGCATGGTGAGGAAACGGAGCCCCTTTTCGCTTGGACTGCTGTGGGCCACGTGCCACAGGAGGAGGTGTACTGGTGTTAGGGAAGATGAGCATAGGAGGTGTGCAGCTTCATGCCACACGTGTGCAGGAGGGGAAAGATCAGTCTCTCCTAGCTCTCTTGTGCTGCTGTATGGCACAGAGTACCTCTAAAGTCACAGAGAAAGGGAAGTCTTTTCCAAGTAATAATCTACCCTGAAGCTGCCTTGCTTACCCAAATCATGTATGCTTGAACTTATCCTGAAGACCAGCAGAGCAAACGCCTCCCTGCCACCCTCCAAGGGCTCTGCTTGCACACTCCTGGCAGATTGGCACTTGCTCTTCATAGCAGCACTGAAAGGCAGCAAGGTCCTGGGGAAAGACAAGGACCAAGCAGCTCTTGTCTGGCAACAAGAAGGGTAAAAAAAGATCCAAATTTATCTTTGTTCTCATGGAAAGTGTCACAGGATGTTTAATGTCCTTTCCGAGCAAAGACCTGCTGCTTTCCAGATCTTGCCCAAAAACACATGCAGTATTCAGCAGGCCACTTAGTTTATCTTTCTTGGATAAACAGAAGGCTGCTGGAATTTGAAACTTGTTCCAAGAGTCTAGGGTCCAAATCTGTGTGAGTCCTTCCCCTGGTCTGGGGTTTTGAACTGAGTTTGAAAATTTAAAAACTACCAAACAGCAGCATGATTCCTAATGGGCAGGAAGGGCTGGTGTGTGTTACAGAGGACCATCCTTATGCACAAATTCTGGTGTTCTTTCCACTCTTGAATGTTGCCTNCCCGGGCGCGGAGCGGGACGGGCAGCGCGGCTCCCCGGCCGTGCCGCTGCAGCCGAGTCGTAGCCGAGTGCCCTGCCTGTGTCGTGGAGCCTTAGAACTGCGAAAACATTAAAAAAATCAATAAAAATGAATGTAAACGCCACTAATTGATGACGGAACTGTATATACGTGCATACATATATTTATGTATATATTTATATATATATATAGATTAAAGCTGTTGGTTAGGAAAGATGCTAGTCAGGTAAACAGAGTTTAAGGATAAACAGCGTTTCGAGTTGCTAGATGGTATGAGGAAGCTCAGGTATCTTTCATTTCTGTTGCATAAGCAGAGCAAGTGTACCTGTTCAGAGGCAGGTGTGAGAGGCAGCGCTGCACCTTGTCGCCCTGTCCGTGCGTGCATCTGTCACCGGGATGCCCGTGCACGNCGGAAAATCAAAATTCAACAAGAAAGTAAGAGTAAGAGCCACACTTTTTTTGTTCAAGTTTTTATCACCCACATGCATGGTGAGGAAACGGAGCCCCTTTTCGCTTGGACTGCTGTGGGCCACGTGCCACAGGAGGAGGTGTACTGGTGTTAGGGAAGATGAGCATAGGAGGTGTGCAGCTTCATGCCACACGTGTGCAGGAGGGGAAAGATCAGTCTCTCCTAGCTCTCTTGTGCTGCTGTATGGCACAGAGTACCTCTAAAGTCACAGAGAAAGGGAAGTCTTTTCCAAGTAATAATCTACCCTGAAGCTGCCTTGCTTACCCAAATCATGTATGCTTGAACTTATCCTGAAGACCAGCAGAGCAAACGCCTCCCTGCCACCCTCCAAGGGCTCTGCTTGCACACTCCTGGCAGATTGGCACTTGCTCTTCATAGCAGCACTGAAAGGCAGCAAGGTCCTGGGGAAAGACAAGGACCAAGCAGCTCTTGTCTGGCAACAAGAAGGGTAAAAAAAGATCCAAATTTATCTTTGTTCTCATGGAAAGTGTCACAGGATGTTTAATGTCCTTTCCGAGCAAAGACCTGCTGCTTTCCAGATCTTGCCCAAAAACACATGCAGTATTCAGCAGGCCACTTAGTTTATCTTTCTTGGATAAACAGAAGGCTGCTGGAATTTGAAACTTGTTCCAAGAGTCTAGGGTCCAAATCTGTGTGAGTCCTTCCCCTGGTCTGGGGTTTTGAACTGAGTTTGAAAATTTAAAAACTACCAAACAGCAGCATGATTCCTAATGGGCAGGAAGGGCTGGTGTGTGTTACAGAGGACCATCCTTATGCACAAATTCTGGTGTTCTTTCCACTCTTGAATGTTGCCTGACTTTGGAACCGTTTAAAATATCTTACGAAAAGCCTGAGAACACCGATCCACAAATCCCAGTAGTGACTTTGCCTCGATGGAAAGGAAAAAAAATCCCTCTTAATGCGATGAAAGCTCCCGTGGCACTGCTGAGACGCACTCTTTGGTGTTGGTGAAGGTACCACGAAGGAGGGACTCCGGCTGCCGCCGATGACAGCTTGACGGAGCCGGGCGAGGGGCAGCGCTCCGCCGAGCCCACCGGGCCCCGCGGCGGGGAGGGGCAACCAGTCGGCCAGGTGGGCGACCAGGGCGGCCAGGCAAACTCCGGCGGGGAGGGGACTGAGCCGAAACCGAGCCGCTTCCCTGCCTCCTGTGCTGGGGGCCGGGGTTACGGCCGCGCTGGCGGGGCGGGCGCACCGGGCCCGCGGAGCCACCGCCCCCGCGGGGCAGCGCGCACGGGCGGCCGGGGGCTCCTCCCGGGCCGCAGCCTGCAGGTAGGCTGGGGGCTGCAGCCTGCAGGTTGGGCTGCAGGTAGCGTGGGGGCTGCCGGGCCCGGCAGCAGCGATGGGGGGACAGAGGGGTGGCCCGGGCGCGGAGCGGGACGGGCAGCGCGGCTCCCCGGCCGTGCCGCTGCAGCCGAGTCGTAGCCGAGTGCCCTGCCTGTGTCGTGGAGCCTTAGAACTGCGAAAACATTAAAAAAATCAATAAAAATGAATGTAAACGCCACTAATTGATGACGGAACTGTATATACGTGCATACATATATTTATGTATATATTTATATATATATATAGATTAAAGCTGTTGGTTAGGAAAGATGCTAGTCAGGTAAACAGAGTTTAAGGATAAACAGCGTTTCGAGTTGCTAGATGGTATGAGGAAGCTCAGGTATCTTTCATTTCTGTTGCATAAGCAGAGCAAGTGTACCTGTTCAGAGGCAGGTGTGAGAGGCAGCGCTGCACCTTGTCGCCCTGTCCGTGCGTGCATCTGTCACCGGGATGCCCGTGCACGGCTGTCTGTGTGTCTGTGTGTGTGTCTGTGTTTGTGTTTGTGTGTGTGTGAGCGGCTCCCCAAAGGGCTCCGAAACCCGAGGCACAGGCTGCTCAGTGACGCTGCAGAGCTGCCCTCGGGCCTTCCGCAGGGACAGCGAGCCGTGGAAATAGCTGATCACAGCGATCCGTGTCCTGAACAGCTTTGATATTTCTTCTGGGATATTAACATAGTGTGCTTCCAGGAGAACTCTTAGTCTCTTGTAGGACAACCAGGTGTGCAGTAATAGACTCGGGCTAAGTGGTGTCTTGTAGGAAATCGTATGTTCACAGGCTGACTAAATTCAGGGGATTTATTCAATGAAAAAAGGAAGCAAAAAGATATAGTGAGTATTACCCTTATTTTGAACATTCTGATACTTTGCCGCTCATTTATCGACGTGTTCTGTTCAATATCTCTATAGGTAAGTTGTTAATTAGGTATTTGGGATGAATTTGGGTTTGTGGGATAGCATTCTGACTGAATTGATTTCATTAAGTTAACAAGCTGGTTGGGACAGCTGAGTCTGTTGTTGTTAAGTCCACTCCTACAGTGGCAATCAGGAAACGTTTCTGTTAGTGCTGGGAAATTGGAGGATAACATGAAACTTAATGAAGTGAAACAGGATTGCATTTTCCTCAGAGTGATTCTATTATGCCTCATTTAGGGCCATGTTACTACTCACCTCAAATCATTAGTTTTTACTGTCTTTTTGTAATTTTTTTAGTGCTATGCAGCTCATAATGTGTTCTTGTTTTGTATTTTTTTTCAGTTGCATTGTATTTAATGTTTACTTTTCCATTTTTTTCAGCAGTGTAACAGAAGCTGTATTTTAATGAAAGGTTTCTCTGGGCTTCCCTAAGGGGTTTCCACATTAATACCCTTAAAATTCAATCATTAACTTTTGCCTTCACCTGAAGGTGAAAAGTGATGATGAAAAACAATATAGCACAGTGTGTAATTTGATTTTACAAAGCTTTATCAGAATTGATTCAGCTGATAGGTAAACAGGGGAAACCTGAGGAAGTTTCTTTTTGCCCCAGCTGGCACATTCACTTGAGCTTCAAGCTGTGCACCGTTTACCTGACAGTGCCTTGCTGCAGCACAGGCTCCGGGCTGGTCGCGTTTGCTGAGCTGGCTCTTGTCTGCAGCTGTGAGGAGGGGGACTGGGACACCCCCAGGGATCCCTTCCAGATCCGTATTCCCAGGCCAAGGTCCAACAGACTGGGCACAGGGGGGGAAGATTTTTCAGATGCTTTGGTGCAAACACAATTGCTTCCTGAGGGAGAGATTTGGCATGTGTTTCCCGAGAGAACCGTGCTTGTGTAAGCAGCCCCTGCCACCCTCTGAGCTGGACTAGCACCACCATTTGTGGGGCTTATGGGGAACTGCATCGGGGGACGGCACTGGGTTCAAAAACACCTTTTCTTCTTTTTTATTCATTACTTTTTACCCTGATCTATCTGGCTGTGTGGCTGCTGTGTCAAGGGCTGAGAAGGTGGCCTGAAAGAAGGGAACACGTGGCAGGGAGCAGGAGGTAAGGGCTGTTTCTGCTGGCATCGCTGCTGCTGAGAAGTAATTGCTCATCAAACTGTGGTCAGAGGGGGATGGTGACAGTTGCCTGAAAAATGTAGCTGAATGCTCAGATATCTTAATGCTGTTGTGTACACGTGCACTTAGTTAGCACACAAAGATATGATTCTCTGTTTCTGTTGTAACTCTGAGTTTTCATCCAATAATTTTACTTTCCTGATACAGGAAAGTAAAATTATGTATATGTGTACAACAAGTAAAATTATGTATAGCTATGTGTACAATTTAAGGATACATTCCCTATACTATTCTCTCTTGGAGTATATTCTCTCTTTTCTGGAAAATAGACCTAGGCATCATAAGAGTATGAGTTTTATTAATCAGATTATATTTAGCTGGAATAGGTGAATGCCTAAAATTCTAAAAGGGAAGATTAAACCACCCCTAAGAGGGTGCCTCTAATCCTAGAGAGGGTAATTGTTACATGCATGCATTTTACTCTCTTTTACATTTACATAAAATGTTAAATATACTTTTGAATGTAGTGTAGACCTGCTGTTAACTTATGAATGACAGGAGCAATTAGAGAAATAGCACTGTTTTAATTGTATGGTGAGACTAAGAAGTCAGTTTAATGTAAGATTTCCATAATATGCTACCATTTATTTTAGTCTGGAAAGCACTGATGCTTTTGTGCATTGTTTTAGGACTTGTTTTCTTTCCTACTTTAGACACTTTGTTTCTCTGTCATCATCGTATTGTAACCAGTGAGAAAACAGCACATTGTCCATTTAGCAGAAGTGCATATTTAGAGGATGATAGTACACGTTCCTGTTCATAGAACTTGAAGGAGAAATTACATGCTATTAGTGTCTTGGTTCAACAGAGAAAAATCACTTTTTCCTTCCAACCTGAAACAAGAAACTTCATGGCATTGAAGAAAAATATCTTACCTTTACTGTCTTGTGGTGGGTCACTACAGCTGCAGTTTGGATTATCTTTGTAGAGTCTCATGTAGATTTTAAAAAGCAGATAAAAATAAATAAAAATCTTAATTTTATCAATTTTTTTCCTAAGAGGGTTTTCTTTACAGCAGCCTTACAAGAGCAAAATACCTATTTTATGAGCTATATTGTTGCCTGTGGTAATTGGCACACATTGATGTGACTGTGAGCAGTAGAACTGCAAGCTAAACGTGCCTGCAGGAGGTGGGGTCCCAGACTGTGGGATGGAGACATTTGGAAAGGTGCAATTTTTAAAAGCCAAAACAAAGCTGTCCAAGCTAATCACTCTGTGTTTCTTCACTGGAAATGAAGGTGCTTCCTATGGAGCTTATTGAACTGATAGTTTTGTTTTCCTCTCTGGGAGCGTTCTGCACTTGCTGGGAAGTGGGAGAGCTGTTGCCAGTGGGGCAGTGAGTCAGGGGCTCTGGGTGAAGACACCCAGGTGGAGACTCCCTTTTCCTGCATTGGCTCCTTGTCTCTCTGCAGCTTGTAGGATGCTGGATATAACTGCAGGCAGGGAAAGCTGTGATCCAAGTATGAAATCTTTGGTGTTCGGGTCCCTCATCCGCCTGTTTTTGGAAGAAGCGTTTTTCACACCGGAGGGTGGGTGATGCTCAGGTGACACCTGTCTGGCACAGTCACAGACACCGTGGCAATAGAGAGGAGCCCACAGAACCCAGGTGTAGCCAGGAGGCACTAATCTTTCCTTACACTGTAAGATCAAAATCCATCACTTTTGTCTCTGCAGCATTCTAAGATGTGCAGGCCCCTGAGGCAGCAGATAATCTCTTCAGCAGCGAGATGAGCTATTCATTGGTAAGATTAGCCAGCAATTTGTGGCAGATTTCTTCCCCAGAGCCTGCAGCAGCTGGGAATTGTAGAACTGGCTTGAGGGCATGCAACAATATATATTGTGAGTTGGGATGGATTTAGTCTTTATTAGTAAAACTCTATCTGTTACTTTGCATACAATACAAGTGCTACTGAGTAGTTGTTTCTGAGCTGCAGTTCAGTGTTGGACAACTACAAGTTATCCACAAACCAAGATATTCTTGCTGCTTTTACTTAACTTTAAAAAAAAAAAGGAATAGCACTTTTATTCTTATTTGGTTTATGTGTCATATTTATTAGTTTTTGCTTGTTTTGTTTGATGAGATAATGAAGCAAGAAGGCAGTAAATGAAGAGTCTTTAGTGTTTACTTTTAGACAACATATTTTAGGCTTGCACTGAAAAACTTGGTCCTTTTCCTTTTTTGGTATTTTATTGTAACATTAATTTCTAGGCTTTGGTGTGAATGCTGTCTCAGATCATTATGCAAATAAGAGAAAAATGAAGCAACTGTATTTTTTTTTTAATGTGTGTTTTTTAGTTTTGTTTTTTAGTCTGTGTAAGGCTTGTACATCCACGCTTATATGCACCAGGAATCAGGTTTACGTTCTGCATCAACTTGCAAGTTGGGTAATGCTATTTAAGTGGATAGGATTAAAACTAATGTAAAAACAAGACATGAGAAATAATCTGGGCTCCTTTTATTATTAAACATTATTTTTTTAAACTGTTCTCATTGTCAGTAGCATCTATTCAGTTTCTGGGGAATACTGCCCTTGAATGCTTTTTGAATGGTAAATACATTAGTTGCTACCAGAGGGTTGTCATAATTGTCCAGAAATAATGATCATGGGAAGCCCTAGACCATATGTGGATATTTGTTTATAATGTACATATTTGTTCTTTTAACCTACTGGCAGGGAAATTATAGAGAACCCATTTGCCACCCTTTTCTTTCCAGCTCTCCAAGTTTCTTGTGCAATCTGTGAGTGGCTGGGACACCATCCAAATTATTGCCATATCTTGCCAAGAGATGTGACCAAACTTCGGGGATTCCTCAACTTTTGTCACAGACTGCCAGTGTACTTGCCTACATACCATTTATACTCCATTTCTTCTGGGGTAACTGTGTACCTAATGATTGAAATCTTTTCTCAAATCCATTTGAAGCATTAGGTGAGAGTGCAGATGAAAATATGGTAAAAGAAATTTCAGTTGTCAATTGCAATGTCAGAAGCAAAGTGCCTGATAGAAAACAAATAGAAGATTTTTGGAGTTGGGAATTCAGCTCCTCATCCTCAGTTCTCAGCAGGACAGTGCTGACATTTTTCTCTCCCTTTGTTCAAGATGGAAAGAGTCTCCTGTCTTTCACCTTTTTTTTTTTTTTAATTCAAAGTTTCCTTCCTTCCTGCTATTTCTGGATTTCTCTAAATGTTGATGTAATGATTCACATTTCCCAGATGTGAAATGCAAATGTAGGAAGTGGGATCTCTAGGGGTTTCTTGGAGTCTGTGGTGCTGTTGGGTTTCCTAGTTAACATCTCCTGATTCAAATAGTTTTCCTGCTGGCCACTGTGTTTTGGAGGCTGTTTCAGTACCTAATAAGTAATGTCTTAGAGTGCTCATTATAAACACATCTTAAACTAGGTTGGCTTTGAGAGCTTCTTGAAGATTTCACAAAAGTCCTTAATTTAGTCTGTAGACATAGTCAAAATGCCTCCTCTTGTCTGTTTTAGGCCTTATCTCATCAAGCTGCTGTGTTTGACAATATCAAGCTCCTTTGGCAGAGGTGTGCTTGGAGCTTGTTCAGGCAGCCTGCTGGTGGGTGCACATTGAGAAGGGGGCAGTGCAGGGCTGTGCTGCTACTCTGTGGTCCCTGTCCCAGCTCCTCTCAGCTCTGTCTTCTTTGGCTGATACTGCAGTGGAGCATGGATTCCATGTTTATCTTCCTCCTATGCATTCCCAAAAGTACCAGAGTATTTGGATTGGTAATTTCTTGACTTTGTGTCTGTTCCTCTCCTCCAGAGGCCCCTGTTATCAGCCCTTCAAGCTCATCACCTTTATTTCCCATAGAAGTCATTAAGAGGTCAGGGAAAGGAAGGCCTTACATAAGGAGAGTCAAACCCAAAATGGTTCCACATCCAAGTGCCAGCTTCATCTTTCTGTCACTGAAATGCTGAATCCAGTCTCTCAGCTATTGAACTTGAAATCTCCTGGGCCAGGGGCATCACACTCAGCCTTGCCTATACCAGTGTGCCTCAGTGTCAGTGTTCAATAAATACCCACAGCTGGTTTTAAAATCAGTTACTGCATGGAACTTGATGGGAATAAAGGTTTCCCTTTTCATCATATGGGCTAACTGGTCTGAGTTGGCCTCTGAAGAATTGATTTGATATGCTATTGCCATTTGAATATGCTGATGTTGTTACACTTCTCATAGGCAGCTATTTTTCAGTGTTAAGTATAGAATTAACAATTTTTTTGTTTCCTCATCTAAACCAGTTCAGACTATTTCTCTATGCATCTGGCATTTTGCATTGAAAGTGGCCCAAATATTTAATTTGGGAAATGCAGCTGCCATAAAATTCAATTTGACGACAGCAGAAAAATTAGTATTGGATGAACAATGTGTTGAATGCAGCATCACAGCTGATCACAAAGGACCCTGAAACTCTCAGCAAAAATATGCAGTTTCTGTCATTACGTATTGAAGGGCCTGGCTTCCACCCTAAATACGTGAAAATCTGAGCAGTCAAAACAGGATGCAGTTGGAGAACAATTAAATTGGTCAAATTTAATTTTCATTTTTGCAGGTTGGCACGTGGCTGTGATGCAAATTGGCAAGGCAAACATGCTTTGTTAGCAGAGACGTCCCTGTGAATCCCAGCCAGAGCCAGCTTCCTGTAGAAGCAAGCACTGTTATTTCTGTACCCTTTTCAGCTCTGTGGGGCACAGCACAGATCCAAAGCTTTGAACAGTTCCCCTCCTGGTTAGCTTAGGGATCCAGAAGTAGAGTAGGCAGGGCAGTAGAGCAAAGCAGTGCAAGTGAGAATGGTAAATCTAGGATGAACTGTGGCTCATTCCCTGCCTGGTCCACCATCCTCTGCTCTTCATGAAGCCAGTGTTCCAACTCTTGTTTGTGGTCAGAGTTCTTTCTACCAGTGCCCATTTAATTTAGCTTGGTGGAGTAACAAGGTTGGAAAGAATAAATAGAATTATCCCACACATCTGGTCTATTTTAAATGAAGTTAATGGAGTGGAGAGTAATCTCTGAGGGGTTGCAACCCATATGATGTCATTCTGCATTTGGCTTATGGTGCAAGCTACATAAAACCAGCTCACATGTGACTGATGGTAAAATGACACTTGTTAGTTTGCAAGCTTTATTTGTTTGCCAGAAAGCATGGGTTAACAAAGTACTTCAGATGAGAGGTCTTGCATGGGCCTCTTGGGTGTATCAGCAGAAGGACTTTGCAGACTACTCCATTAGTAGGCAATTTTTACTTTTACACAAATGAGAAAGTAAATCTTGGGTGACAGCTGAGAAAACTTGATACACAAAACAACTCCTAGAAAATAAAAAATCCCTTAGTTTTATTGCTTCTAGAGAATACAGCAAGCATGTAAATGCTGTTGTCAGTGTATCAATGCCTCCTGACAGGAAAGATCTATGCAGTTGGCACCAATGCACCAACTAAAATCTGTGTGGGGAAAAAAAACAGAGGATGTGGAGGTGGTGACAGACAGGACACTGGTGGTGAAACCACTGGAGTGTGTTTTAGGGTGGCAGTAGAGGTGGAAAAGGAAATCTGCTGACACTTGTGGACTCATTAAAAATTTGTTGGGATTCTATTTTTGCTTCAGGTGAATTTAGAACTTTGTAGCAATTTGAAATTTATTAAATGCAGCCTGCCCTAATGTGCAATGTCCACTTAAGAGGAAAAATTATCTAACAATGAAGGATTTGGAGCATGCAACAGAGCTTTTTTTTGGTAGGTTCATAGGCAAGTGTTGCTGCTAACATCTTTCCAATGTTTTTCAGGGTACCAGGATACACCAGTGGTACTTAATTGGAAATGGAAACTTAACTCAGTGAGAGATCTCATTGCTAAAAACAAGATAATTTAATTTGACCTTAGTTTTTGTTTATCAGTTTTAATGTGAGGTCAAGATTATCCTTTTGTTATTATGGTGCCAATGAATTTATGGGTAAACCAACAATACCCTGTAAAAGCTCTTCTTTGGGATGCTCCAAGTTACTTTTTCAGGTAATTCAGAAGATGCAATTTAAATAATACTATATTGATTGTTATAGTTTATTCCTTATAGGGGGTAAATTTCCTTTGTAAATAGAAGATGTTCTTGAAAAAATCACTAGGACCTGTTCATTTTTACAGAAAAAAATTAACTTCACAGTGAGAAGATTTTAAGGAATATCATCCTCTGTGTATCAATATATGAACATTTGTTTTATAAATGATTTTTGCTTTCTGATAATTCTTGAGTTATTTTTGCTCCTTTTTTTCATCCATGTAATAAGCTGTTTAAAGTGAAACTGATCCCACTAAAAGGATTATTGATAACAAGATCTAGCTAAGAGACAATTACAAGGTTGGCTGGAATAACAGGATAAGAGGGTAACTGTTGGGCTGTCCTTTTAAATCTTGTTCTTTCTTTCTCAAGCTGACACGTGGTGAGACTTTGACCAAATGATACTCATATGACTGTCCAGTCTAAACAGGAAGCAAATGCATTTCTTCACCATGGCTCCTTGACCAGTAATGTGAATAATGAAGCTGAGAGTGAAAAGCCAGGACTACTTTTTTTTTTTAAAACTTTCTTATAACTGATATGGAGTACATCCTGGAGCATGGTACCCGGTTGAAAGCCTATACTTAGTTCTACAGTCTATTATTGAATTTTTTAGCCAGGCTCTTGTTTTTATAAACTTTCCAATTCAGTGGTTCAAGATGCTATGATAAATGGCCAGCAAGTTGGCCTGTAGGATCAAATGAAAAAGCAGAGGCTGCATAGTTTGATTCTGAAGTGTTTCCATTTGAGAGTTTGCCCATAGGAGCCTTTGGGTGTTTTATGGGAGATTTGGCAGGCTGTGCTGGTTCTGGGGTTGTAAATATTCAGCTGCTGTAATTAGGACTGGGTTTAATAGGAAGAAGAAACAGGATTTTTACCAATGTTTTTATAACCAGTTCTTACATAAATTTCTAGGTTATTTTTCTTAGATAGCATCAGCCTCTTTCTTTCTTTCCCTTTTCAAGTACTTTAAAATTTCACCTTTTTTGGGCTCTCTTATCATTGCTGTCTAACATTTAACAAGATGACTCCCTAACATCTTGTCTTGCTCCTCCAGATGGGCTCTCTTCCTCCTTCTTTTATAACTATCTGACTTTACAGTGTAGATGTTGAAAAGAAAAGTCAAATGTGATACAATCTGGGGAAAGTGGTTTCTTGTTTTTCTATTTAACTGTCTCATTTACTCCTAGAGTAACTCAAACTTCTCTTCTGTAAAATTTCTGCCGTTACTACTTACAGGTTTGTTTTCCTGCCAGAGGCACCCTTGGGTGGCTTGGTGCAAAGACCTTGGTCTCATGCTTTTTATGAGTTAAGACAATCCCATGCTTCCTTTGGTCAGAAATTTCTCCAAATATTCTTTCCAATCACATCTCCATCACAGGCTTGTTTGAACACTTACTGTAACATTCTGCTTGCTGACAGTTCTGTATGTCTGTGGAGCTGAGGGGATACAAGCTAAGGATATGTATGGGACCATCAGAGAAAATGAAAATGGGGACTAACTTTTAAAGAAATTAAAATAGAAATCTGGAGAGCAATGGTAAAACATACTTAAGGTATAACAGGGTGGTTTTTTTCCTGTGTTTCACTTACCAAAGCAAAAACATTCTATGAAGAGAAATGTTCTTTAACATAAAATTGAGAAATTGTGTTTCTGGGCTGCAGTGCTGACTAGCAGGAGCACACCCTTAAGTATCATGGAAAGATCCTGCTGATCATTTCTGAGAATGATGTAATCAAGCAGCTGCACCAGTATTCACTCGGCAAAGGGAACCTGGGGCACTTCTCTCAAGGCTTTAAAGTTTTCCTAAAAACTAAAATAGGATATTAAGCAAGGATCTATTTGAAACATGGATGGCTTGGTGAGGCTGAATGGAAGACTGAGCGTGAAGAATGTGCTGATCTGCCCAAGACACTTCAGTTGTTCGTTAACTTCCAGCATGTGATTTCACCAAAACAGCTACTTGTGAGTAGATGCATATTTCACTGTGTGCATGCTGTCAAATGCATTCTTCCTGGTCAGAGATGTATTTTGTATGGCTAAGAGTTTTTCCTCTTGACTTCTGTTTCCTTGTCTTTCATTTTAGTATTTAATGTTTCCTTCCCAACTTAGTAGCTTCCCTTTTGTTACTTTTTGAAGGGTTTGTGAAGTGACACACATGAGCCTACTTGTGCAGAGATGTGTTCATTGGAATGTATCTAACAGATATAGTATCTATTATAATATATTATATTATATTATGCTTTTTTAATAAGGTAAATGTGATTTGTGCAATGACTTCTCAGAAATATCTAGCCCTGTAAAGCCACATTCATCAGTAGTTGCTTTTGAAAGTCTGTTTCAGGAAATAACAGACATCCTATTTTTTTGTCTTGAACAGTTGTCTGTCCAATATTTAGAGATTTTTTTTACCGTTCCTGCCAGTGATTATCTTAATGCGCAATTACAATATACAATGATTATATATTAACATTATTAAAGGAAAAATAATTTGTGGCTCTGACATGATAGTAGGGCTGTTTGACTTTTTTTGCAGAGTTTAAGATTTCAGCTGAAAACCTCCCAAGACAAATAATAGTCCCGGTGACAGTTTGCTATCATATGGTGCATATTGTCCATTAGAAGAGCAGGCATGGCATCAAGGATCCTGATAGCTTTGTTTCAGAACATAAGCTTGTCTGAATAAAAGGAAATAACCTGCCTTGCCTTTCCATGCCTGATTAGCTTTGGCAAATATTGCACATGAAGATGATGATGAATTGACACTAACAGCAGCCCTAAACCATCAGATAAATAGAGACAACCTTCTGGATAACTCGTTCTGTAGGTACAGAATTTGTTTTCTAAAACAGTCATCTCCTTTTCTTTTAGAAAGCATTTGTGTAAGATTCACATCTTGACAATTAACTGTGAAAAGTATTTTTCTGTGTGAATTGTTAAAAACCCAACAATGCCCAACTTGGGCTCTGAACTCTTCAAGAGCACAGGGAAAATATGTCTTTGTTTAAGTGCATCTTACTAAAACCCAGCCAGGCACATCAAGGACATTATAAACCAAATTAGTTTTGCACAGCTTGAACAAGGTTTTTCCATAAACAGAAAGGCTGAAAAGGTGGTAACTGTGAAAGAGCTCCAAGTACAGGTACAAGTTCTCTAAACATGCCACTGAGACTTCTAGGTGCGAGCATACAATGTCCCCTGGCCTTGCCTCCTGCTCTCCTGGATCTCCTCTGCCGAGCAGGAGCTTGGCCTGGGTGTCCCCTCTCCCAGGACACTGCAGAAGGGCTGTCAGTGCTTCCCCGGGCTGGGACTCCCCACCGAGGACGTTTGCTGGAACTGGTGTTTGTCAGCACTCATTTCTTATCAGAGATGAGACACAAAAGCTGGCAGCAGCCACAGCTTTTGGGTGGCCTTTGGCACTTCCAGGTATGTTCAGGGAGATGTGTCTCCATGTCAGCCCCTCAGTTTTACCCGGGCACAGCTGCACTGTTGGTCCCTGAGCACTCCTGGCGTGCCTGAGGAACACCCCAATTGTCTCTGGAGGGATCAGAACAGCATTTGCTTGTTACATGATTCACCAGGTCATCTCCAGCTAACCTAAGAGAGGTTAATGTTTGGGTCCTTATCACCAAAGTAGAATGTGGCGTGCAGAATCCGTGAAGAAAGGGGGGAGTAGTGATTTCCACAGACTGACTTTGTAATGGTCTGGAAAAAAAAGTGCTATTCTCATATGTTCCATTGCAGCTTTGCAGTGGCATTCTTTCTCAGGGCAAGATTGTCCTGAAGATAGAAAAATTTCTATACCAGATGTGGGAAAACTGTCACTTGAAGACCACTTTGATTAAAAAGCTTTTTCAGAATTTCCAAACAATTATGGTTAGATATTAACATTTCTTTAAGGATGTGAGAGGATACTAATAAGTGCCTGATCCAGAGAAGTGCACAGATCCTTGAACAGATAGCAGTGACTCAGAAAAATTATTGTACTATCACATATTTAAGCTTAACAGTATATGAGAAGCATTTGAAGAAATGTTTAATCATCATTAATGATATATTGTAAAACTCAAAATTAACAGATAAATGTAATGCAATTATGAGTAAATTAAGAAACCCTTCCAAAAACCTTCCAAAACCCATTGTCTACCCACCATCTGTTTCTACATTAGGAAAATGTAGGAATATTGAAAAATTGAGAGATATTAGAAAAATAGCAAACATCAGAGATTTCTGACACATTTGTATGGTGACATCCTAAGATGGAACATGTGTGACCACAGCCTTGCTAAGGGTGTGCTCACTGACAGTCAGCTCAGATTTCAGTAACAGCCATTTACTCCAGAAAAATTGTCTGGCTCTCTGTTCTCTTCATCAGAGTGAGAAATTAAACATGCCTGTTTAAAAGCCCTTAAGAGTGTCAATCAAAAATGCACATTTTCAGGTGGAGTTAAGTTAAAGTCAAGCTTTCTCTGTAAAGCTGTTTTCCTACAAAAATATTCCTTCATGTTTTTTACCCCACTGTCCCACAGAACATACATATTTTTGTTAGCTAGCTGTTTCCTTCTCTCTTCCTCTTCTGTCTTTGATACTCATACCATGCCCTTTTTGTTTTTTCTTTTATTCATAGTTCTTTAGTTTCTTTATTTTACATTTCATTGAAGATGCAGCAAAGGGAAAAGAAAGCAAGAGAGTATTAAAACAAGATGTCAACATGAATGTAGCAAGTACCTAGAAATAATATTTGGTGCAATCTGAAGAACAAGAAAGACAGAAGATATGTCCTAGAGCTATGTGAATAGGGTAAATACAAGAAGCTCTTGAACTGCCCTAGAGCTAGGTGCATAGGTTAAATGTAGTAAATATATGCAATTCTGTTGCCTTTCATGCATTAATGAATCTTCTCCAGCTATGCTTAAACTGCTTTATACTTGTTCTTCATAAAATTCATCTGCACGAGCGTTCTAAAAGTGACTTTGAAAGCTGTGTGTGTTGTTGTTCACAAGAGAAGTACAGTTTAAATTCATTGGTGTGAATGAACCTGTTCTGGAAACGTGTCCTGGCGTTCTGGGCACAGAGACTGTCACAGGTTTCTCAGGCCTCTCCCACCCCATCTTCATGGCAAAGGCAGCAAATGGCACATACAGTTTAACTATTTGGATGTATCTCACACTGGTCCAGAAAGAAAAGTCTAGATAAGTCTCTTTCTCATTTTTCTGACATGTACATCTCTGCATTATGGAACAGGTAAAATTAAGTGTTGGATTGTGTGCTTATTTCTGCTGGTAATACATTTTTGGGCCACCTCCGTTGGGATAAAATGCATAGAATCCTTCCATGCGGTTCTGAAAGAAATTGCAAAGGCATCTAAACATACAGAGCCATTTTGATTTTGTATAATCAGGATAGGGTGAAGAATAAGAAAGTAGTAGAGTGGGACCCCCACTATGGTCTGGGATCAGTGTGTTCCTGCTGTGGGGCAGCTGTGATACAAACCTCACCTTATGCCTGTTCCTCTGGGTGAAGCTGTATCCCTCTGCAAATGGAGCATTTTCAAAAAGCACCCAAACTGTCATGCACTGGAGGTGGTATTTCTTGAGATGGGGGAGTTGCCAGGTACACCAACACTGTAAATGGAGCAGGTGAACAAGGTAGGAAAAATGCCACCCCTGGTCCCCAGGCAGGCCAGAGTGACTGTACCTGCTGTTCCTCTGTCCTTTGTCATATGAGCACTCTGCATCTTCACACTGCTGTGATGTGATTATTGAATGAATTACTTTAAAGAAGGAAACCTTTAGGGTGGCAGGAGAGGCGGGCAGAGGGAGCAGTGAGTGCTTTGCTGGCTGTGAGCTGTTTAAAAGGTCTGTGGCTCCTGTTGCTGTGCTGGCTGGTTGCTAAGCTGCCGTGGATTTTTGTGCTCCTTTTCCTGGCAAAAGGGACCTTGTGATGAGGTGCAAGGTTATGGCAGTGCCTTTTTCGTAACCTCACCCACTCCTTTCTGCTTGCTGAGTGACTGAGTAAGGGAGATGCTCTCAGGAGCACTTGTTTTCTTTCTAGGCTTCTCAAAAACAGCTGCTGAAGTCACTGATAGGTTATTTATCCTGACAAATTAAACCTAGTGTTTGAACTTGGGGGAACAGAGTCACTGCTTAGTGAGCTGCCAGAGCACATTGGGTAACTAAAGCTTTCAAAGGGATCAGCAGAATTTGTACTGTCTTCACCTCACTTGCATCTTTTTTGAACTCACAGCAAAGCACGTTTACTTAGTGCTTGGGTGAAAATTATCTAGCACAGTATAGAGCTGTTTGTTGAGATTATTTTTTAACCCTGCTTTCCTTCAGCTGTCTCAAGCAGCAGGAACTTTCATGTACATCTGAGATAAGTTATAACAGCAGCCAGTGCTGCCAGGCCTTTGCAAATATGCAAAAATAGTCTTATCCTATACCAGAAAGGTTAAGAAAAAGTTGCAACATGAGTGCAAACTGATGTTTGGGAAGGGGGAGGACATGATTGCTCAGATAGTGTGCTTTCTTGCCGTTCAACTTCATTTGCAGAGTCCACAATCTATACTATCCACCATACAGTTAATTAGAAAACAGCACGGGGTGGAAGCAAATGAAGTTTCTTAACCTCTGAATGAAATTGTCAGGTTGACATAATAAGTGCTTTTAGACATGTGCAGCAACAAGAAAGGTAATTATTTAACTTGCCTGTTAGTTCAGTGGCTGTGAAAGGCACAGCCTTGCTCCTTGAAGCAAGTGGGGAGTCAAGGAGATGAGGTTTGCACTCATCTCCTATAGGGAGGCTGGGTGGCCTTTTCCTGTTGGCCAGGCATTTTTATAATATGATTGTTTTCAGTTGCTTGTAACCTCATTAAATGTTTGCTGGCAGGGTTCTGGGAAAATAACAGCAAGTAACCATGTAACCAAACACCTAATCTATGTTTACTTACCCTGATATGTCATCAAATTCTTCCCAAGCACGTTAATGTACAGCTAAAAATGTGAACTAGGGTCTCAACCCTGATCTGAAGCTTGCCTGGGAAGTTGGGCCAGAGATCTAGGCTGAGGCCATGCCATCCAGCTACTGCTGTTTGTGCATTAAAATTAGTTAGGGCTCTGTATGTGGAGATTGTTGACTCCTCTAAAAATTTTTGTGTATATTTCTGCTTATTGAAGGGTTATTGTTATCCATTCTGGCATTCCTAGAGGTTCCTCCTCCACCCTAAATAATCAGAACTTGGGAAAAAAACCAAACCAAAACAAAAAACCCCCCACCTTCATTCCTGCAGAAGGGGCAATGAAAGATACTGCTCAGACCCAAAATAAGAAGCCTCTCCTTGCCAAGACTCTGCAGAAGTGTTGCAGTGGTATGTCTCAATTGCTCAGGATCCCTCTGTGATGGATCACGTGCTTATGCAAACTCCACCTAACTATATTACTTGTGATTGCCAGGAAACTCTTGAGCTAAGTAACTTGAACTTTATGAGTGCCCTGTTAATTCATGGATTCTTATGGGCTATTCAATCATCCAGGCATTTGAACATAACTTCCTGTGGCAGTTGAGATGCCTCATATGAAAGCACAGCCCCTGACTTTGCACTTTGGCTCTGCTGGATGTGAAGGAAGCTTCCAGCAGCTTCTCACAGAAGCCACCCCTGTAGGCTTCCTGCTACCAAAAACCAGGCCATGCAAACCCAAGACACCCTGATCTTTGAAAGCTGCACTAGGGATTTTCTGCTTTCAACATTTATGGAGTGAATTGTGTTAGCACATAGGGCTTGACCATACCCTGTATGATCAGCTGCAATTCTTTGGCTTTGAAAGCAAATCAGATAGATTCGCTTAGGATCTATAGGATTACATTTCTAATCCTTTTTGAGTCACAATACTACCAAAGATTTTGTTTTCAAAAAGAGCGTTTTGATCCTCTTGTACACTGTTGTTACAGGATATTATTTACAGCATTCAACATGTTCTGTTTTTTGTTTGTCATACCTGTTTTCTCATATTTTGCTCACCTTTGAGTTTGGCCTTTTGTGTATATGTTTTCTTAAAATAATTCTGGTTTTGCTTGTGCGCTGCAACTCCGGATATCTCAAGGAGGTCACTGATGAACACTTCTCAAAGGTTCATATGTGGTGGTGTTTAGGGCTAGTTCTAGAGTGTCTTGCTGTTTTGGCTTTGCAGAGGCAAGCCTTGAGCATCACCTGTCTGAGCAGCTTCAAGGACCAAGGATGCACACTGTTAACCATGTAGCTGCTTTCTTGAATTGCCATTTTAAGTGGCTCTGTTGCCCTCTGACTGGGAAGCCTGTGGTTCTTGTCAGTGGGAATCTTGCATTCTTAGCATCTGTTGTAGCTAGGTGAGATAGAAGGTATTTGAGGTTTCTCTTCAAGCAAAACTGAAAGACATCCCAGATATTCTGCTTACGTCTTACAAATCTTTGATCGATCCAGAGGCTAAGGACTTGCTGGTGATGGCAGAAGCATGGACTGAAATCCAGCACTGCCAGCCAGCACTGAGAAAACTGGGGCACTTCAGGTCCCTTGATGGAGCCCTGCCATTCAGTCACTCATGCAGAAAGGACTGAGGGCTGTTGGTGCCCTTAGCAAAGCACATGACTCAGTTACTCACCTAGGGTCCATCCAGTGGGTGTCACTGCTCCTGCAGTGTCCTGCAGCACCCAGTGTGCATTTAGAGACCATTTTATGCCCTGGATGCAGACACAGTTTTGATTTAAGTGGTTAGGAGAGGGGGACAGGCTAGCTCTAACCTTCTGTGAACTGTCCATGCTCACAAAATTAAGTTGCTGTGTCCTGCTGATTACAGCTTTCATCTGGGATTTAGCTTGTGAGAATAAGGTCATTTTATCATCAGATCTGCTCTGGTTGTGGAGTAAATATTCCCTTCTCGTACAAAGGTGAAAACTGTAGTCTCTGAAACAAAACTTTTGCGCTAAATTGTGTACAAGGAAGAATAGCTAGTTTGAGTAGAGATGGCAATTGAAAGTACCAGGGACTGGTATGCGTGGGGGAGCCTGCTGGAGGTGAATGAGTGACTGGCAGCCGGAAAGTGACTTGCACGCGTACGCAGTGACACGTAGGGGGGAAGAGGGTATTGTGTGCTAGGATGTGAGTGCTGGACAAATTACCCGAATTGTCATGAAAACCATGATACCAGACACTGCCTCAAATTCTGATGGCCCTCTTGGTTCCAACGCATTTTGCATGGGAAAGAAAACGCTCGCTTTTCTGCAGTAGGGAGAGCTGAGGCGGGACGTCGTGCCCAGCCGTTCAGGTCGCAGCACGTGCAGCGTGTCCTGACTCCCGGCCTGCCTGTTTCTCTCCGCAGATGGCCGGAGCCCCATGTGCCGAGCAGCCCCAGCCCGCGCCCGGCGTGAGGGCCGGAGCCAGCCGCCGCCACTGAGGCGAGGAGCGGAGCCATCGCCATGGCCTCACCGCGCCGGGCCCGCCACGCCGGCCCTCCCGACGGAGGCTGGGGGTGGATGATTGTTGCTGGCTGCTTCCTTGTCACTATCTGCACCCGGGCCGTGACAAGGTAAAGGCACTGCTGCTTGTCTTGCTGGCCTCTTTGTGGCGTTAGCTTTTTTTTTTTCCTGCCTTAGGAAGAGGGTTTGTTATCTCCCCTGATGTCCTGCAGCTGATGGGGTTATTCTGGTTAGGTACAGACTCTCTGCTGCTACATTTTCCAGGGCTTCCTGAAACCCCTAAGGCTGTGGGGACAACCAAGGGATTATGAGCTCTCTGGCTTTAGTCTCACCTCCTCTGACAGCTGCTCTAGCTTTCAGCACCTGCTCCTTGATTTCTTACAGAATCAAGGCCTGGGGCAGGTAGTGCTATTTCAGGCTGTGGTGGTTTGGCTGGAGAGCAAGAAATCATGTAGGGTCTCTTTGGGTTCACTGTGTCCCTCTGACCCCACAGCCGTGCTCATTTTTGCCAGTCCCAGTGAATCTGTGCAACTACTGAGTCAATGTGAAAACCATCTAAATACCCCCTTCTCCTACTGTGAGCATTTCAGGTACTGTCCTGCCTGAGAAGGTCCAAGCCCTAGAGAAGAGACCCCCTCTTTGCACACTTCTGGTATCCAAAATATGCAGAAAATATTTCCTCGAAATAGAAAGAACAGGACTAGACTGCTGCCTTGTATAAACATAATGCAATCTGGGATGAGGTGGCTTTCACAGTGACTTTGATGTTGACTGGAGATACAGGAGCCTGGTGTGTGTGAACATGGACAATTTAGCTATATTAAGCAGAGAGATAAGCACCCTGGTAAGTGAGGAAAACTGAAAGAGTGTCTTGTTGGACAGTCAGTATAATGTAAATACAGTGTTTCCTACCTAAAGTTCTTATTTCTTTTAAAATAAAGCTCCCAGGTTTAGGGATCTTAAGTCTTTAGGGGTCTAGGGTCTTGGAGTCAACAGCACAGAAGGGGATAGAAACACTTATACAGTGTTAGTTAATGCATACAAATGTACCAATTCCTTAATAACAGTAGAGAATTCCTAGTAGATTTAATTCCTTGTTCATGTGTGCAATGTGTTACATCCAGGGTATCATCTAATGGCTGGCATACATCAGACTATGTAGAAGAGTGAAGTATGTGCAAGACAAAAAGCTGAAGAAAGTGGTCATTCACTGACTCAGGAAAAAGAGAGGGGGGAAAAGGGATCTCTTGTTGATCCAGAAAAGAGAATGAAATGATGTAGCCTTTTAATCTGTTCCACTGCAGAGACGTGTTGAACACTCGTTAAACTGAGCAAAGTAAGCTCTCCTGGAAGCATTTTATTAAACTGCTGGAAGGTCCACAGGCTCATGCTGTGTTTTGATTCTCCGTTTGAGAGGAGTTACTTTGTGCTTGCCCATCCATGAACACATAGCTGCAGGTGGTGTTTGCCCTGGAGGTATTACATTGACCCTACCCTCACAGTTTGTGCGGGTGTGGGATAGTGAGCAACAAGGTCAGTGAAGAACTGTGAAGCCAGGGCTTTGTGTGCCAGGGAAGCAACATCATCATATGGGCTCTAAGTTGCTGGGGAGAATTAGCATTTCAATTTCCTTTTAGTTCAAAATACTATGAGCAGGAGATATTCCAGCAGGAAACATGTGATAGTATAATGTTCATGACCACAATTTTGATTTTTCCTGGGAGCTGGAGACGACCTTCAAGTGGCTACTTTTTTTATACCTGAAGAGTGAGACCAGCGTTTTCTGTGAGGCAAATATTCCATGTTTAACAGATTGGTGTTCATGGTTTCTGTCCTAGGTGCATCTCCATTTTTTTTGTGGAGTTCCAGGCATACTTTGGGCAGGATTATGCCAGAACTGCTTGGATCCACTCCATTGTCGACTGTGCTACGATGCTTTGTGGTGTGTATTGCCCTTTTAAGAGTAATGTGGCTACTTTTGCATCACCTCCATCTGGTTTTAGCATGCTTACAAGTTGGTGGGGTCAGCTGGGAAAGAATGATACTGTGGGATCTCTGGGGTATGGTATATCCGAGCTGCTTCCCCCAACACAGTTGTGCAAGGGAGTGTCTTCATACTAAAGAAAAGAAGCAGAACTTTGTTTTGTGAAATGATCTAATTTTTCAGAAATGTACTTTTGTTGAGGTCTATTGGGACACCTCATGTTTGAGAGCTATTAACTGAGCAATTGTTTCTTTTGCCCTTTGATTGGAGTAATATTTGAGATGTAGCACAGGATGTACATCTTGCCTCCAGATCAAGTCACAACCATCCTCCTTTTATCAAAAGCGTATATTTATAAATAGTCTTCTCTCTTAAAAGAAAATATGATATTATTAAAAATCATGTGCATCAATGCAGCAGTTGTACTGAATTTCTCATGGGTTTGCTTCAAAGCTGTACAGCTTGGTGAAAATCCATGCCCTAGTCCTGTAGAAGAGGTTAATCCATAAGAATTGCTAGAAAGGCACAGGCACACAGCTAGAATGAGATGCAACAACTCTCCTGTGACAGCCAGGTTATATCTTGGGGAAAAGAGAGAAGTAAGGGTAACCTTTCCCTGGCACTGCATGTAGTAGAGGGGGAGAGGGCTGGTGATGACATCCCATGGTAGAAGCAGGGTGATCTGGGATCCTCAGTGTTGGGGAAGTGCAGGAGAAAGGTAGCAGCCCTGGAAATTGTCCAAAAGATGTAAGAGCTCTCCTGTTTGGGTCTAACCCAGAGCCCACAAGGCCAGGGAGTTGTGAGGAAGGACACCTAAAGTTACTGGGGGTTGAAGTGCAAATTCCAGGTGGGGAAAAGTCTGAGTGTTTTAAGCATAGAGTAATGAGCAGTGTGGGCTGTTGCTGTGGCCTGTCTTGACCCCTTGACACTGCAGATTAGCTGTGTTCCCTAATGACTTTGATCTACAGAAATAGCTGCTGAAAAAGCTGCTGTAAGCTTCAGGTTTATCCTGACTTTCCAGAAAATTACTTTTAGAAATGTTTTTCTTTATATTTGGTGCTCATGCCATTGCGACAGGGGTATTCTGGAAGACCACTCTGTAGCTGCAATTACCATTTTCTCCTGCTTCTTCTGCTTCCTTTTAGTTTATAACAGTTGCAGTGAACTGTGTATGAGGCCCTGTCATTAACTACCAGAATTATTTGTTTCTTTGAAGCCCCGCTTGGGAGTTTAATCAGTAATCATGTATCCTGCCAAGTTGGTATCATGCTAGGAGGGCTGCTTGCATCTACTGGACTAATTTTGAGCTCATTCGCCACCAGCCTGGAGCATCTCTACTTATCATTAGGAGTCCTCACAGGTAGGATCCATTCAGCCCCTTTGTTGCTGCCAGAACACAAGACAGAAATGCTAAAAATGATGGGTGTCATATTCTCCATGCACTGGTCAAATAGAGAGACTCAGACCTGTTCCCATGATTGTAAAAGAGAGGCTGCCCCAGCGAGAGCTTCAGCACTGACTGATCTCATATCATGCAGATGCAGCACCCTGCAAAAGCAACTCTTACCTTCTATTAGAAAGAGGACTGTCGATAAAGTTCTGAAATGATGGGAGGTCAGGAAGGACTGCTATTGCAGCTGATACACATGAAAAGGTTTCCCTGTTTTGTCTGGGGTTTGGGAGGAGTTTGTTATAGCAGAAGTTCTAGACTGCCCTAATATATTTGGATATTTGGAAAAAAGTTTAAATCAAAACATAAATGTAAGTAAGAGGAAGAGGAGCTCTTGGTGACTACCAGGAACCTCAGCTGTATGCCTTATTTTTGTTTGCATTACATTCCAGTTGAAAAGCAAAAAAATTGCTGGTTGGTAGTCTTGCTGTAGCAGCTCTTCCCTTTTTGCTCAGGTATGGTGAAAACAAATCTTTAGCGTGTCCTATCTGCCTGTGTTTGTTGTGCACAGAGGAACTTGAGAGGGGCCCGTGGTCACACTGACATTCTTTGCTCATTAATAGTGACCTGGTAGCCACGGTGATATAAGACCTTGTACTTGGTCCCCTGGAGTTTAGTAACAAGTTGGTGGAATTACTGCAGTTCACATGCTGCCAACAGCTTATTTGTTTAAAAAAAATCCTTATTTTAGCGCATGCTGCTCCTGTATTACAATGTTAATCTTTGACAAATGTGTTCATAACAAATAAAAAGGCTTCTTGTAACTCGAGGGACTATGCTACAAACCATGCTAATACCTCTGAGGCTTCCTTAGTGGTAGCTGCTGTGAATACCGAGGTGGAAAGGCAGTTACAACTTGTACATGGAGTAGTAAAGAGCCAAGTTGACTACAAGTAGTGAACTTTTAGTCTGTGGGGACTGATTAACAAGAGGTGAACTGTTGGTAAAGGCTAGATGTGGTGCCCCCAACCCAGAGAGCAGATGGGACCACAACAAGTGGATGTTTACATCCACAAAAGCAGCAGGACTTGAAACCAAAGAGTGAAGCAGAGGTAAGATTGGGGAGTGTCAATAAGTAGCAGAGCTCCTTCTAAGAGGTATAAAAATGTTTTCAGCCCTAAACTTTCCACTTTTGACAAGACATTTGTTGGCTTTTTTGAGACCTATTTCCCCTGCCAACTCACTAAAAAATAAATGGTGTGTATGCCTAATAGAGTATGATTTTCATAGCTCTCTAGTGATGATGTCTAGCTCAGGGCTGCTCCTCTGGCTCTGCTGCCTGTGCAGGTCCAACCCCAGCTTTGTGCCCTGCTTGTCCCTTTGCCTCCTAAGGGGTGCCAGGCTGGGCACCCACTGCCCAGAGTCCCTCTAATCCTCTTATTCCATCCTGGCAGGTTTAGTGCTTGCCCCACACAGTGTGGCCTTTGAGGAGGATGTGGCAAGCTGGTTATGGCACTGGGGACTGTTTTATCCTCTATCAGCAAGTTCTGCCAAAGGCACTGGGATTGTTTTACCCTCAATGTAGGCCATGCTCCAAAACCCTAATCAGGAATTAATTTCTATTACTGATTCAGAAATACATATTTTAGTGTTAGGGCAACGACTTGATGATTAAAACCTGCTCTCTGATTCTGCAGCAGAGACCACAATATTTTTCTCTGTCCAAGAGATGAATCTTATTTGTTTACTCAACTGGATCTGGCTTTCTGAGGCTTTCCTTCCCTCTTTACTTGTAGGCAGGGATTTAAAATGGTCAGGACTCCAAGCAGCTGTTGCAAGGAGTTTGTTTAGTGGACCAAGAGAGGATTTTTGTAGAATATTAGTAACAGAGACAGGCTCTTTGTACTGTGTTTCTGGTGTTCAGGGTTGCAACAGACCAAAACACAAAGTGATGCCTCATCAGGACAGCATGTCCAGTGCCAGCATTGGTGCAGACCCTGGGGCAAGACCTCATCTTGCATGCAGGAGAGGCTGGCACAACAGTTCTCTCATGTTTAGTGATCATCCTTGTTCTTGTTATGAAGTGAACCCCATCACTTCTGTCTGAGTCTTATTATTGTGGATTAATGGTCATCAGTTAGGTTTGTCAAGTTAGTGACCCTGCCAGTGGAAGAAAGACATCATCCTAGTTTCTCATCACATTCAGACTGGGCTGCGTGATACAGAATCAGAAAAAGCTTTCTGTTCATTTGTGCTAATGAAAATATGTGATGTGGTTTGCTTTAATATGTTCCATATGCCATGCTTAGTATTAAGCCATCTGCACTTTGCTTTCTCTTCTAGGACTTGGGTTTGCACTTTGTTATTCTCCAGCCATTGCGATGGTGGGCAAATACTTCAACAAAAGGAAAGCACTGGCGTATGGAATAGCCATGTCAGGAAGTGGAATTGGTACCTTCATCCTGGCCCCTGTGGTCCAGCTCTTAATTGAGCAGTTTTCCTGGCGAGGAGCTTTGCTCATCCTGGGAGGTTTTGTTTTAAACCTGTGTGTCTGCGGTGCCTTGATGCGGCCTATTTCTCTTAAGGAGGATTGTAAATCTGCTCCTGAGTTTCTTGAACAGAATTATGTCCCTGAAACAGAGAAACAAGACTTAAAGCGAATGTCCATCTGTTCACCTTTAATCAAATTATGGCCTCATGAATGTTTATGCTACTGTTCATGGAAGGAATATGACTTTTTGCTGATGCCAGGCTTCATGGTACTGGCAGTGTCAATTTTATTTATGGCATATGGCTGCAGCCCTCTTTTTGTCTACCTAGTGCCTTATGCTTTGAGTGTTGGAGTGAGTCATCACCAGGCTGCCTTCCTCATGTCCATACTTGGTGTCATAGACATCATTGGTAATGTCACCTTTGGATGGCTCACAGACAGAAGGTAAGGGCTTCTGGCTGATCAAGTGTAAGCTTTAGCTGGTGGGAGGCTGGATGCAAGCAAGGTATAATACATGTAAAAGTTAATATTATGGACTCTTTCTGTAGCATGTGTAACTTAAAAAAACCCAACAACACAGTCTAACTTTCAGAAATGCTTGCTGTTTTATCTTTTTGTCTCTTCTGAGTTTGTTCAATTCTGCTGGTTTAATATCTTTTTTCCTGAAAAAATGATGTGTTTGTATGTTTGATAGTGGAAATGTAACCCCTTCCCTGAGATATGTTGAGCGTGATGCTCCGTATCTATTTCTATCTAATCCTAGGGGATTTCACCCTGCTTCCTCTGCCTTTCCATCTCTTTTGTGCTGCTGGGGAGGCACAGAAGTTATGGGAGAGGGTCCAGGGTCTGACCCAGTATTGTTAGGCACATGCCAGGAAGGACTGACTGAGAATTGTTATAGATTTTCCAGTATATAAGGACTCACCATGCTTTGTGAACTCAGCTGAAGCGAAACAGTAGCGTACAGCATCTGTAACATCAGTAGATACTGGCCAAATTAACAAGGATTTTGATTCTAAAGGATGCATTCTTTGCACTTATTTAGTTTGTGGGAAAGATCAATTATTGTTTTTGTGGAGCGGGAGGGAAGGGAATTGCCATCTCAGCTCACACTAACTCGCATTTAAGGGCTGACTGCGAAGGTGACAGCTAAGAGAGGTATACTGCAATATTTTATGCAGAATACTGGGAGCACCTTGCTGATCTGGGATGTAAAGCCCAAGGAAATACTGCTTTGAACACTGAAACTTCAGGGGACTGCAAAATCCTGGCAGCAGGGTTCTGTTACTAGGAAAATCCTGAAGAACCCTGTAGGCAGCATGGCTGCTGCTGGCCAGATGTTTCTACAGCTGTAGGTGGGCAACTTTCCCGACCTGGGCTTGTTTGCTGAGTGATGACTTGTGTAAGGAAATGGACTTAAATTTGAGCTATAGAAAAGAGAGACTGAAGCACTGCGTGTCAGAGCATAGAAGCTGAAATGCTCATTTCAGTGACAATATTTTTCTTTTCTGTTCTGAAACGTGCAGGTGCCTGAAGAAGCATCGGTACTTTTGCTACCTCTTTGCTGTGGGAATGGATGGCCTCTGTTGTCTTTTCCTGCCAGTTCTCCAAAGCTTCCCCTTGCTTGTGCCTTTCTCATTTACCTTTGGCTACTTTGATGGAGCCTATGTCACGCTGATCCCTGTGGTGACAGCAGATGTAGTGGGAACTTCTTTGTTATCATCAGCACTGGGCGTTGTGTACTTTCTTCATGCCATACCATATCTAGTGAGCCCACCTGTGGCAGGTCAGTTTTTCCAAATGACTTTCCTATAACCTTATCAGTACTTCAGATTTACCTATTGCTGTGATGTGAAAGGGGAGGAAGGATAGCCAATGCACAGTGAATGTGAAGGCAGCCTCTAGGTAGAGGAATAACACACCTGGACATTCATAAGTCTTTAGCTCTCCCATCCTGGTCTCAATGGGATGATTTCTACATATTGAGTGAGATGAAATTTAAAAAACAAACCAGTATGAAATGGGCTCCTAAGAGCTGTTACATCACCGCTTCGCATAGTTTAGAAACTGTGCAAGTAGGAGGAGTAAAATATTTCACTGTGAAATTACATGATTTTGTAAAATCTAAAACTCTCCAAGATTTTTTTGGTTGGGTTTTTGGTTGGTTGGTTGGTTGGTTGGTTGGTTTTGTTTGTTTGTTTTGGGTTTTTTTTTGTTTTGTTTTGTTTTTTTTTTTAATTTAGTCTCTACATTGCTTTGAACAGGTGGGTGAGTCAGCTCCACTCCTGTTTGGTCATAAACTCATTCCTGTAATATCTAACCGTCATTTTTCCCATCTGTACCATTACAGTGAAGTAAGGATGAGACCTACACCCTTGTTATTCTTTAGAAAGCACTTGACATAGTTTTTAATATTGTGGAAGGTCTGAGATCTTTTTCAGACAACCAAGTATATATATATTGAATATTTTGTCTGATGTTTACACCAATTCCCAATTAGTCACTGCTCATGAAGCTTTTAATTTAATTTTCCATAGCAAAAATTATTGCCAAATAGAATTGTTTTAAGTGAAGCATGAGCCTGGGCATAGCTTAATAAATGTTTCTGCATGAAGATCTTAGAGCTCTCTAAGCCTTCTAAAGACTGCCAGTTAAATCCATGCAGTTGGAAGACGTTTATTTAGTAGTGTGGTGATGACTGCTCTGCCTTTTCTTGTGGATTTGATGTCCAAACAAAAGGCCATAAAGATATTATTTGCCTGCTGAGAATAAATCCCTCTCTGCCCCAGGATGTAAAAATATAGTGATGGTGATGTAAATCTGTAGTGTTTTATTGTATTTATATGTGATAATTCCAGAAGTTTATAACTGGGTCACAGGATTTGTAGATTATCCACCAGAATACTGGTGGACCTCTAAAAATTTTTTTTTTCCCTACAGGTTGGCTTGTGGACACAACTGGCAGCTATACTGCATCATTTCTCCTGTGTGGATTTTCTATGATATTTAGTTCAGCACTATTGTGCTTTGCAAGACTAGCAAAGAAAATCAAAAGAACTCATTTGCGGTCCCTCACTGGTAACACAGCCTTGAAACAGCACATTTGGACAAATGGAGCAATAGCTTATTCTGTCACAGCAGAATTAGACCAAAGGGATGTTGAATTTTTGGCTGTGGATACAAACAGCTTCACCAACAGGTGACAAGTGCTGTTGAGATTTAGTAAGGCACAGCCTGGGACAGACGTGGCTCTGTGGCGTTACACTGTCAAAGATACTTGGCCTGTGAAACAAGACATCTCTCAATTAGATTGTGTTTTAGTTGGCTTAAATCTACATACAGCAACAGTAATGTCAAGTTAATGCAGTAATAGAAGAAGGCTAGACTGAAAACAGCGTTTGTAGATACAAGTGTTCACAGATTTATTTGAAATGCAATGTTGACTCCACAGGTATCAGTCACCAAAACTGAACAATAACATTTACATTTTAAAATATTATTAATGACACAAGCTTTTTCATTTGTGGTCTAGTATGTTTCAATGGACTAATCATGCACACCATGAAAAAATCTCTACATTTATCAGTCTGCATGAAACTCTTTGCAAATGAGTGTTTCAAATGCCAAAGTCATCTGTTTGTTTTGCCTTTTTTTTTTTTTTTTAAGAAAATCTGTCAGGAAACTGATTTATGCTGAAAGTATCTCTGGAGCAGCTTTAATTTTTACAATGTGCCTGAANTTTTTTTTTTGCCTTTTTTTTTTTTTTTTAAGAAAATCTGTCAGGAAACTGATTTATGCTGAAAGTATCTCTGGAGCAGCTTTAATTTTTACAATGTGCCTGAACTTTGTACATACATTGCAATTTAATTGCAAATATGGTTTTAGATCTGCTTTCCCACGTGCTCTATAGAAAATTTTACTTTTTTTCTTTTTTCTTCTGGATACCTTTAAAGTTTGAATTTTTAAACATTGACATTCTGGGTATGATCTTTCAGCTGATCCTTGTCTTGGAGGCTGGAAAATGTGTTGTGGTGGCTCTACTTATCTGAAGAGGAGTAAATTTGTGCCATGGGACCAGGCACGCTGATAGACAAATGTGTTTTAACTGCATTAGTTGGAAGAAGCCCAAAGGCAGCCCAAGAGACCAGAGAGGCTCCTGTGTTTTCAAGCACAGAGCCTCTTCCTCTTGTAAAATCAGCACCTGTTAGAGAACTTTAGAGTCCATGCAAGCAGATGGTTGAGAGATTGCCCACCCCACAGGCTGATAGTGGAGAGTGTGTTGGCAGAATTGTTTCTGTGTATTGCAGTGGCAAGTCTGTCTCTTTTCAGACCAGAAGCTGCATCTTCAGGTGGTGCCAACTGCTCATTTGTGCCATCTGAAGAGCTGTCAGGTCACTTTTCCTTGATGGCCAGAACACAAGAGCTGTGACTTGCTGACAGTTTGCTGCTGCTTGTGTGAGGAATAGACTCCAGTTGGCTGCTTCACAGGAGCTAGGGAGTGAATGTAGCTCATGAAGTAATTTCCTGACGTGATGGTCTAATAAATACTGTGATTTTCTAAATTTCCATAGTGAAAACATTGTCAGCACATTCCACAATACAAATAGTTTCAGTGTTTTGGTGCTGTATCAAGCTGTATTCTGTCTATTAACAAATTGATCAGACTCCAAATAATTTTCATTTACACTGAACTAGTAGTTTTGTTAGCCTGCAGTGTGTTCAATGGCTGCTCATGGTGTCCTTTTCCACTCTGTGCCTTGGAGGTGAAAGCAACATAAACTGATGTTCACCCATTTGATTTAGACCAAGGGTACAGCCATAGGAGTATAATGTATTTATATATATACACCCACACATATATATATATATGAATAGCATGTGTATCAAGTAGTTTCATTATCCAAGTGTATTTCAAATATAACATATTAAAATTGTTTGTGTTTAAATGAAGCCTTTCTCACTGTCCTGCTTCAGGAATATAGTCAGAGCCAGTAGCATGATCAAGTGCACAGACCATAGAATAAGCAAGAGCAGTGCAAAATCTTCTTAAAGGCAATGACATAACTTTTCTTCAGCTCAGCATGAAAACTGAGTCTTGGGCCCAGTTTAGTTTTTAACATATATTTGTAAAAAAAGACAAAAATTATCCATGTGTGTTTCTTAATGAGTTAGGAAAAATATGCACATTTGGAAAAAAATTAATTGCTTTTATTAATTAGTACTGATGAAGATAATGTTTTAGATCTTAATCCAATATTTTAATATTTTTTTAAAAATAGATAGGGAACAGTGTGGTCAACCAAAAATATAATTGATTTTGAACAAGTTATAAATTAATCCTATAAATACATTTACAAAAATTTAATTACTTTGTTTACCACATCACAACACGTCACCTGTTGTTCATGTCGGAACTGCATATTGTAAAAGCCTGTTGGAATAATGCTATATGCATTTGTATCATAGTAAATTATACCGTGTAATACATTATTGGCATTTTTTTAATAGTTCAAGATTTTTTTCATGGGCTTTTCCCTTTGTGTTTTTTAAGCAGTACTTCTTGTTTTAAATATCTTATCTAGCAGCAAACATTCAACTGGTTTTATCCACAGACCTTTTGTAGAAAATGGTAAAAGTCTTTCAGGCTTTCCAACACTGTTTCTGCTCTGACTTAAGTCAATGGAGAAAAGCTTATATACTGGAATAAAGACTTCTGTGCCTAAAACACTTTGAAATATCAGCCCTGCCATGAATGCCCCCACTAAGAAACAGAAGGAAGGAAGGAAGAGTAGCAGGAAATGACCTTCAAGTGGAAGAAATGGGAATACAATCCTGGCCGGTGAAGCCTCATGCCAAACTTCTAGCTCCTGCTCCACACAACCCAGGCTGAACAGATCACCTTCATCCTGCCATGTGAAATATTTCAGGCAACGCATTATAGAAATCTCTGGCTCACAATAGTTTTAAAGAATAATTTATTGTATTGGCAATATTTTTTCTCAGAGATCATAATATTCAGGCTGTCCTCCACGGAAAGCATTTCCTGGCATGGCTTAGTACGGGAATAAATCAAGATACCCAAGCTAGCTGTGAACAGTTTGCCAGATGAACACTGCATGTTTGAGGATTTAGGGGTCTTTTCCACCCTTAATGATCCTGTAATTCTATGTTCCCACCAGCCCTGATGGACACAAGCATTGCTGGATATGAGCTTGGCTGGAGCACTGCACTGCTGAGCCTGTCTGGCTTCCCAGGACAGCATGGTGGGACTTGGCTTGGGGTAACATCTGTCCAACACAGATTCTACCTCAGATGGGTCCTGCCTGGGATTATGCTGTTCTGTGCAGTGATGGAAGTTCAGTGTAAGTAAGTGAAACTCCTTACAGCTGCTGAAGTTATTCCATCTGTCTCCATTCTATGAGGCTTGAAATGGGGAAATTATAATTATTTTGAAATTATTTATATTCTAGTGGTAATCTGGTACATTTAATAAATTGTACCTTGGAAAGTTGTGTGAAAACAACATTGGAAAAGTCAAATGCCTTCTGTTGAAAAACTACTCCTTTTTTCTTTTTTTTTTTTTTTCAGAAAAAGTATTCCTGAAACATTCCTGTCAGCTGGGATAATAATTTATCTCCTGAAAGACAAAGGCTGTGTTACTATATGGTGAATGTATTTTTTATTGCCACACATTATTGCTTTCTAAAGTGTTACAAATTTATGTGGGAAGGAAGACCTTGTTTAACTTAAACTGTAACACTACTTCATGGTCAGCATGGCAAAGTTCTTAGTGGGGTTTGCCTCAATAAATACTACCTTCTTCCTAGTGATTATTCTGGTGTATTTCAGTAAAATTTTCTATATACTTTAGAAGGTGCTTTTGAGTCATAAATTGATACTTCCTGAAGGGTTATCTTCACTCATTTTCCCCCTACACTGCTAGCATCAGCTTCAGTGATGTATTCATCCTTGGGTGTGAAATAATTGAGAGGTGTGTTCAGCCTCTGTGCAGTTCTAGTTTTGCCCAATGGATTTGGACTCTCCAAAATGTGTGTTTCATTTTGTCTACCTCCAGAAGCTCGAGCTCAACCTGCTCCCCATGTCGGCATGCCAGGCAATGCAGCAGCACCACCCTGTGGGAAATAACGTTTTTCCTCATTTACAAGACAGGCAAAATCCAGAAGGCTGGATACCTGGGAGCATCCCCAGGTAGTACTTTGGTCCAGAGCAGTCCTGCAGAGTACAAAGGAGGTGAGGCACAACAGATACCCTTTTTGCATTACTATGTCTCACAGTTTCTTCACTGTGCAAATTGAGTTGCTATGACTCTTCATAAAAATTCAGGTTCGCTTTTTTTTTTCCCCTAAAATAATTTATAGCTTATCCTTATTTCTTCAAGGTTCTTTTTTTCAGGAGACATCCTAGTGGCACTGTAGAGGGGAGAATGGATGTGCCACCATGGCTTTGAGAACCTGCACCACCTCTTCCTCAAATTCTTCCCTGCTGCCCTGCACACTCTACACCCTCAGGAGAGTTTAGATAGCAATGATGCTGAGCTTAGAAGCCCTCAAGATTCACAAAGGCAGTGAGGTTGTCTAACAGACCCTTTTGTCCCCATAACTGGGCACACCAATGTCGTGTCACCAGTTCCTGACTTTTCCCCCACTGTTGTTCCAGCCAGCTTTGAGGAGTGGTCTGTCAGAACTGTTCCCTGTCCTTCCTGTTCTCCCTCCTCACCGCTCCTTCCCTAGGTAGGGCTGCCTTTGTATGTAAGAGAGAAGCTGGCAGGTGGCTGGGAAACAAGGGTGGATTTTGCTCCAGCTCTTTCTTAGGAAGAGGGTGTTTGCAATTATGTACACTTGATTGCTTTTGCTCATGTTATGAAAGATTCTCTGAAGGAGAGCTGAGAAGGAAGAGTTTTATTGATATTTTGTGATCTGGCATTGGTGATTTGCACTCCTTCACGGCTTGTCATCCTGTCTGTACAGGGGTGCTGTTGTGGGTGCAGGAACACTGCAGGGTGGCTAGAAACTGAAGTGCACATCCTTCCTGATGGACTCTGTCACCAGTTTGCTTCAAGCTACACTAGTGGCTAGGGCTCAGAGGTGTTTTGGAAGTACAGCATTAGTTTTCCCTGAGTACTATGGTCTATCAAACAAAGGTATGCTGCTGGAGAATAAGAACAGGATGTTGTAAAGAATATAGAATTTTAGTGGGACAGCTAAAGACAATGACTTTGTCTACTTGTTCTGGCATTTCAGCATTTTCTTCCAGTCCTGTAGACTCTATGGGCATCTGTGAAGGCTCAAAGTCCTACTGCTGGGATTATAGCACTTGAACCAGGAGGAGCAGAAACAAACTAGGAGAAACACCTCTCTTAGGTTAGGGTGAGAAAAGCCTTCCTCCCATGGGCTTCTGCAGTATTAATGTTTCAAGTTTCATTAGTTCTCCCAGTTGTTCCACCCCCATTCAGCCCCTGTTCACCATTTATGTATATCCCCTAGATTGTTGTCCCCTTTCTCAATCCTTATTGGCCCCAGTTTGCTGCAGTGTTCCGCCCCTATTATCCCATTGGTTTCCCTAGTTTGTTGCCCCTCCCCTGCACCACTTTTCCCTGTTCCCATTGGTCCTTGGCCCTCGGAGCCACCCCTTTTTTCCCCATATTTAATCCTGTGCCCTCGACTGTGTTCTGTCTTTGTCCCTGGACCCTCTTTGAAGCAATAGATAGCCTTTAGATCGTCAAACAAAGACCTGTCTTTCACTTTTCTTAGTTAGCTTTTTTGCAAGCATGCTCCAGGCCCCGAAAGTGCGGGTTGCTCTCTGGGACTTCCTGAGGTGCGCTGCTTCAGCCACCCACCCCTTTTTCCACATGCCCCTTGTGTTCCCCTGCCCTGCTCTGTGGCCCTCACCCAACTCTGCTCTGGCTGTGCTCTGCCCTCCATGTCCAGTTCAGGTCATTTCTTGTGCGTGTTTGCTATCCCTGGCTTGTTTGACAAGCATGGCCGCAGCCATCTCTTTGACATCTCAAAGAGTGTCTTTCCTTCCTCTCCAGATGTTTGCTGTTGTGGTTCCTGATAGGTGTTTTGGGTAAACTAGACAGGTGCTGTTTTGTGCACAGTTTAATTCTTTGGCGCAATGCCCTTGGAGCCAGCTTTGCTGAGAGTTCAGGGAAAATAAATGGGGCTGTCTCCTCAGCCTTTCATATCCTACCAAAACTCTATCCTTCTTGCTTTTTGGAATGGCTATTTGTCTTTACTTAATCTACTAACATGAAGGCTGGTCATCAGAGAGATACCCGGAAGCAACAGTTGATGGATTCAACAGACTTCAGTAGTTCACAACAATAATACACATTTTGTAAGTTTTCCAGTGGACTAGCTACAGTGTTTGTATTTCAATATTAAATAGCATACAAGGTAGTAAACTGAACAAGCCTTCAACAAAAGTTTCTTCTACAAAAGATATTTTTGAAATACTTAAAAAAGCTTCAGAAATTCTATTTGTGTATAAGCATGCCCTTCAAGTGTACAGACAAAATACTACAATGATTCCCTTATCTTTTTCTCAGTAGAAGGTAATATCTGACTTCAGCGTAGAATTTCTGTGTTCTACAGACCATCACTTAAACACAACATTTATACCCATGTTAGCATTGAAGAGTAAGTTAGATTAGCTATAAATATATATTATATAGTTATCCTAGCATGCTCTCTGTTAGTGAATGAGCAAATGAACAATCGTTGTCTGCAGTTCCTACATTATGACTGGAAAGTGATGCCACCTGTGTTCCATTTGGTCATAATGTCTACCTTCAAATAAAAAACAAACAACAAAAAAAGTTTTGAGAGTCTGTTGAAACCTCCTTGGTTTGGGAGATTTTTTGGTACATAGGATTTTTGCGAGTTTTAGCTTGAGATGGAAAGTTGTAGCTCAGCTAATGCATTCAGATACTCTTCGTTGTTGGGATCCAAAGCAGTGGCTTTCTCATAGCATGCAATTGCTTCTTGTTTCTTACCATTTAGGTTATAAATGAGTCCAAGTGTACCAATATCGGCAGCATGTCCTGAGCCGTTCTCAATTTTCTCTTTCAACAATGTCTCCGCAGCTTCACTGCACCTTTTTCTTGCATAGGAATCTTCTTCCATTTTCACACATTCTACATAATACTTAATGGCTTTCGATTCTGACTTCATGTGAAAACGCTGAAAATTTCCATAATTGAAGTAGAGTTCTTGTTTGTCACCACAGGGTAGATCATTTCTCTGAAGCACTTTCTGAAATATCTCTTCTGCTTCTTTATACCTCTTGCCTAGTGCATATGTGTTTGCTAGGTCATTATAGGCATAAAAAAATACTGGCTTTTTGTCAATCACTGTTTTAAAATGAAAAAGGGCAAGCTGGATGAGATTCTCCATTTCCTCTTGAGGTGGGTATCTTGTCTTTTTCAGTTGAACTATCTTGAATCTGTAGCAGAGTCCTAACTGGTGATGCAGAACGACAGCGTTTGGCGTCAGTGCTAGGGCCTTCTTCAAAATCTGCACTGCCTTGTTCACTTCTCCTTTCCTTCTGTAAAAATTAGCAGCATGTCGCAGGACAACAGGAAAGTCAGGTGTTTTCTGCAGCCCTTCTTCAATGTACCTCTCCCCTTCGTTATCTCGTTGTAATCGCTGAAGTTCTAATGCAAGTAATGCCATGATGGTAGTGTCCTTTGGATTCAGTTCCACCGCCCGCTGCAGGGCCTCAAGGCATGGCTTCACCTCTGCCCCACACCTCTTCCAAGGGTCACCTTCCAAGCGATACATTGCTGTTGCATAGCCAGCATTAAAATCTGGGTTATTGGGTTCACTCTTCAGAGCATTTTCAAAGCAATTCTTTGCCCTCTCGAAGTAATTCCCCCCAAAACGTAATAATGCCCACCCTTGCTCAGCATAGATCTCTGGAAGCTGAATCTTTCCATGAGCAGTACTTGAAAGCTTTTTGCAGCTGTTTTCCACTTTGGTTACATAAGTTTGAGCTTCTTCATATCTCTGCATGTGGTAATAGATCCAGGCATAGTTCCCCCAAGTAACAAGACTTCTCCTGGCAATTTCACCTGGATGACGTTTTTTAATAGCTTCTTCAGCTTTTTTGAGATTTCTCAGGGCTTCCTCATTTGAATTCTTTAGGTGACATACGTAGGAGAGTATATTATAATCTATAATCTCATATTCGATGAAAAACTTGATATGATCAAGTATTGTTTCCTCTAGGGCCTCAAGACCTACATGCTCCTTCAGCAAAGCCCATGTAAAATGACATTCTAACTGCAGCAGGGAAGTCTTCAAGGAATCCATGGAAATGGTACTAGAAAAAAGTCAAAGAAAAAGTTGTTTATACCCCATTTACTTTTTGCTATTCTTGTTTTTAAACCAGGTATGATGTACTTTAAAGGCAGTCAATACCTCACTTGGTGCCCTTAGTCCACAATACTTCAAACAAGCCAAAGCTCTAGGGAGCTCTAGGTCCAAAGTGCTGAATAGTGGTTTTAGTAATTCTTTTTGCCACGGTATGAGGACACCTCTTACATAGGAGCAGGTGTTGCTGTGGATGTTAAAGTGGAAGGCTGGTCTCTGTAGTAAAGCTGCCACACCCTTGGGCCTCAGGAACATAGTTCCTGTGCTGGGAACAACTGCTGAAGCCTACCCAAAAGATGTAATCACATAAGATTCCCTTAAACTATAAGTAATATGGTTTAGTCCATTTCCTAAACCTTTGTACATGTTATGGTTTGTATTATAAATTTAATTTTGCATTTTTAAATCCATATATGTTAGATCATAGCACCACTCTTATGTAATGGTTATACTGATTTATTGCTGCAGTCCGTGCAGTGACAAAGGACTCTTGACAATAATATCAGAAGGCTAAATATATTTATTAGCAATGACTCCAAAGTTCTGAGGCTTGGGCTATATCGTGCCCATGTACAGAGCTCAGATGCTTTCTTCTTGCTGCCCTGTACAAGAATCTTAGAATGCTGTGACTCTGCCTGTGGCAGAATCCTTCTCTCCCTCTCCCCTGTCTGTGTGATACTAAAAGTGAGAAGCTGATAACCAAGACCAGCTTCCTCCCATGGACAGGCCAGAGGGAGAATGTCCTTGGACAGAACATAGCTCAGAGATTGTTTACAGAACCTCTGTGCTGAGAAAGTTTGAGCTTTTCCCTGGGAAGAAAAGCCTTTGCAGGTTTTTCACCCAAGGACACACAAAATGTCGGTGACACTGATTATATGGTTAATGTATCCAGGAATTGGGTCCCAGATCTCACCATCCTCTCCAGTTGCTGGCAGTTGGATGTACAGCCCATGAGTATGCAACCCCATTCCACTTGCTGGTATAAACCACACAGTCACTCACTAACCCTGTGGCTTCTCAGGTGCTGGCTCTAGACATCCAGTGGCTGGTTAGGGAGCTTCTCTCTCTCCCCAGGTGTCTCATCCCTAGACACACACACTCACACGCCCTTATTAACCAGTCCCTGGTGACATACAACTGGTCCTTAATACCCCTTTATCCCTGGTATGGTTTAAGCCCAGCTGGCAGCTAAGCATGATGCTGCTGCTCATCTCCCCCTGCCCCCCACTGGTGGAACAGGGAGGAGAATCAAAAGTAAAAACTGTAGGTTAAGAATTTACTTAGTTAAAATCAGAATTTAACAATTTTTAATAACTGAAACATAAAATATAATAATAGTAAATATTAATAACTATGATAAAAGGAAAAAATAAAGAAAAACAAGTGGTGCACACTACAATTGCTCACTACCTGCTGCCTGATGCCAGACTCTGTCCCTGTACCCCAATCAGCCCCCTTCCAGGTGACTCCCTCTGTTTATATACTGGACATGATGTTCTCTGGTGTGGAATATCTGTTTGGCCAGTTTGGATCACCTGCCCTAGGTGTGCTCTCTCCAGCTTTTTTGTGCACCTCCTCACTGGCAAAGCATGAGACACAAAAAAGTTCTTGTCTGGGATAAACACAACTACAAACAAATTGTGAGTGTGTTATACACGTAATTGGCATAATGAACCCCATACACTGTACCAGCTATTAAGAAATTAACTCTATACCAGATGAAATCAGGACAATCCCTCTCCATCATTCAACAGCTTTTTTTTCCCAAATGGGGTCTGGGAGCCACCAGGGCAGGGTGTTATTTGGGTTTCCCCTGCTGCAGTTGCCTACCTGTGTCCCTGTGTGGGTGCACAGACTGGCCTCTGTCACACGGTCAAGGGGACATTTTTACAACACAGAGATGACATTTTAGTCCACACTGTGCTTTCCCTTAATTAAAGAAGGAATGACACACAATTTTACTACTGAAGCTTCTCAGTCAAATCCTCCTTTCTTAGAAACACTTCCTTGCTGTCTGTAACTCCTAGCAGGTCTAACAGCCTGTGGGGCACAGCATGTGCTGCTGCTCAACTGCACAGTCAAGCCTTTTGGGTAAAAAAGGGACTGAGTGGAAAGACTGCAAAATTATGAGAAGGCAGATCAAGGAGGAATCACAAACACAGGTTTGAGAGACAGATTTTACCTCTTTGGCTGGGCACCAGCTGCACCTACTGCAGCCTGGATTTCATCCCCACACTGCATGCACAAAATGTTTTTGACTTTCTATTAACACTCACAGAGACTGAAGCAATAACATAACAACATTCAAGAGCATCCTTAGTTTATTTTGATTCTTCTCTAAATATTCTGTAAAATATTTTCTGTTGTTTGGATGCTCAAAGTCCCTCACTGCTTACATTTATGTAAATAATAAGCATTATTTTCCTGTGGCATAGAGAAAAAAGCATCTTTTAGAGACTGGATTGCTTTCTTACCTCATGGTTTTCCTTGTCTGCTCACTTATCTTCAGGTAGTCCCAAAGCCAAAGGAGTGCTGCCCACTGTTGATATGCCATCACTTTTATATGGTCCAGCCCTCACGTGATCTGTGGTGAAATCACTGGGAAACAGAAAGTGAAACGTAGCTTTTCTCTGGATTTGCCAAAGCAGCACAGTCAGTCTGCAGCTGAGGAATCGAAAGTGTTGAGTACTAAACTGCTCTTTTTCAGCCTGGCTCTGTGCCACGAATTGTTGTGTGTTGTGGAGAATGTGGCAACAGCTCGTAAAGCTCCCAGCGTTTACTGTGTTCAGAGGCAGAGACATCCATGATAAGGAGAATATTTCAGGCTAATGGGGGCTGACCTAGTTATCATGCATAGCCTAGGGAAGGGTCATTTGCCCCTCGTGCCTCTGCTGCTGCATCTTTGCACAATTCTGTGCCATGCTGCAGGCTCCTGTTTTATTGGTGTTGTGGCACCCATGTAAAACACACACACACAAACAAATCCTTATCTCCCATCCTGTGCCTCCACACCACGAGGTCTCTGCTGCTGTACCAGACCGTGTACCAGACTGTGTTTTTCTGCACTATGCCATTGTCTAAGACTACTAAATATCCCTACAGGAAATGTTTGTTGCTGCTCTCTACATAAACCCACGACTATCCTTTCACAAATCAAATTAGATAGAGGGAGTTAGTTTGAGAAACTGCTGTCACAGGTGTGCCAAGCAAAATCACACTGAAGGCAGGTCAGGACAAGGTCAAACTGAGCAGACCTGGCAAGCCTTGGTCCCAAGGCTATGCAGAACCAGTGCAAAGCTCACAGCCTGATGCTGGCAAGAGCAATGCCTGCTACAGGCTACACACATGGCAACAGAGATGGGAATGGCCTGGGGACTGGAGCACCTATGAACAACTCATTGATGCTTAGTTTAAGAAAAGTAAAAATGCAGACCTGGCTCTATAAACTTGACTTTGGGAGTAACAAAGAGAACCAAGAAATAGATTGTAACATACATAAATGGCACTATATGTAGTAAATTCAGATGTAATCTGAAACTGCAGACCAGGGAAGAAAGGTGTAAAAGTGTGTTAGCAAACTTATAAAAATGACTCAAACTGGATCTGGTGAGAGGAAGAAGAAACCACAACTATCAGCATGACGCAAAGATGTTAGTACCTGGTAACTGTTCTTTTCCCTTCTTTTCTTCTTCCCTTCTTTTCCTTCCTTTCCCTCTTCCATCCTTTCCCTTCCTTTCCCTCTTCCATCCTTTCCCTCCTTTTAAAAAACCCAACAAACCAGTCCTACATATTAGAATTTCTGGTTTCTACAAGAATTTGGAGAGTCTTAGTAAAACACACACACACACACACCCCCACCCACCCCTTGTGTCTCATTTAAATGTCTGTTTGTGTGTGTGTGTGTGGAGGGACTGTTGGAGCTGATGTTTCAGAACCCAAGATAAAGGTTAGTACAGCTTCTACTCTGAGTAGCATTCAATATTCTAGCAACCAGGTATTTGATAGGTGATGAAAAGATGCAGTGGATTGAGAAGGAAAAAGATTAGGGTATCTACACAAATCCATGTATTTTATGGAAAATAAAGGTTGTAGGTAGTTGCAGAAAAAAAAAAGTGTTTGAAAGGTTACTGCAATGTCAAAACCAAATGTGGAGACTAATGATTTTCTATGCTAAGTATCTATGGGTTTCTTGTCTCTGCTTCTGTCCCAGGCATCTGTTTTCCTTGGTACACTGCTTGGAACATGTGGGAAGATGCAGACATCTTCCTTCTGAAATGCAGAAGTTTGTCCTCGTTTCCTTAATTTTTACTAATTTAGTTGCATCTATATGCTATGGTTTGTCACAAATGCCTATTAAATAAAGTACATGCGGGAAAGTGCTTAAATTAGATTACGTAAGAGAACAGTTATGCAATGCCTTTCTGCAGCCATCTCTGTAACTTGCTGGGCACTGCACAGGAAAATTAAGAAATCTTTCTACAGCTCTGCTGCTTTCACTTCAGAGCAAGGTGTAGCTGGGATGACTGCTCTCAGGGACAGCTGCACTGCATAGCAGCAAATGCAGAAGCTCCTTAGAAAACATGTCTGGAAATGGGCTGGGAACAACAAATGCATTCGTATTTAATAAAAAGTCTCTGTTTACTGAAGTGATCTGTACATACAGAGGAATAGGAACATATCTACACATTTTATGAGAGAAAATTCATATCTGGACATTTCCTTGGAGCTGAAATGGATACATGCTGACGAAGATTCCCCCTGGAAGCATTAGGTCAGCCAAACAATTGCCTGAAATGAAAATGAAAGTGTCCTTTTCTAAAATAATGTAAACTAACCTCTACCATAGTAAATTACAGGGTCCCTTTACATATCCTATTTTATACTGGTTTCCATTTAGCCTAGGTTAGCATATAATTACTGTGTTTGACAGCAGCAATTGTGGCATTTTATAATTTGAGTTTTCCCTTAGCAGGAAAGAGTAACCTGTAATTATTTTGACATAAAAACTCAAGTGAATCACTGAGCGATAATTCTCCTACCCAAGTTCTTGAAAATCAAACAATTTTAAGAAATGGCATCCAGGAATGCAAAAGATCATATAGTATCTGTGTATCTAGTGACATATCTACATATCAAAACACAGGAATGCTAAGAAAACTTCTATGATTTTTCAATTAAAATCTTAATGCTTTCTAAATAAACAAAAACGTTTCTGTTCTTGACACCCTTTTGCTCCAGCACTTCGTATTTAGTATCACTTTTCTGTACTATTCTATGGATATTACTCCATAGTAATGGGCAGAGTAACAGAGTATTTCTTTTAAAGGATTGAATTTGGTCCAAGTTTTTGCAAGCCCTGTCACACATCCCCTGACCACAGACACGCTTCTCTGGGAAATTATAGCTGTGCAATGCAATGCCTTGCAAATCAGTTGCCGCAGAGTATGAAGATGAAACAGGTTTGCAGGAAGCTGCGATGGTAACCCTGCATGCAACTTAAGCCCGTTTGTATAAGTCTGGATTTGTTTAGACAATGCTCGAAGATGACGGATGGGTGATCCGCGTGTGTAAGAGCCGCAGTGACTGCTGTCGGCGCTGCAGGGCCCTTTGGAAGGACGGGCGGTGCCGAGCCGCAGCCGCCCGGCACGGGAGGCACGCCGGGGATGCTCGCTCCGTCCGCGGGAGCGCCGGGCGGGCGAGGCGGCACCGCCGCCCTCCTCGCTGCTACCGCCGCCGCTTTCTGCCCGGAGCCCGCTGCGGAACACAGCGCAGGGCCCGGCAGGGCGGCACTCTGCGGGCTCCAGAGGCTCCGGCGGTCCCGGAGGCGGAGCAGATGCAGAAGAGGAGGAGGGCGGGGAAGCAAATTCACAGGCGCCGTTCTGGAGGCTGCAAGGCTTTTGGAAATGGAGCGCGGGGGGCGGGGGGATCCACACAGCATTGCTGCGGAAACGCNCGGCCGCGCCGCTGCCCCCGCCCCTGTCACCGGGGGGACGTGAAAAGCCTCAACCCGGCCCGCTCGCAGCCGTCGTAGGGTTGTGCTTCGCCGCGGTGTCCCGGTTCCTTCTCGTAGGACGAGGATGCGGGGCCTGGTGCTCGCTGCATTCCTGCTGCAGAGCATCGCCGGCTCGGGCGCGACCCGCGCAGGGAGGAGGAATGTGGACCCCGAAACGAACATGAACATCGTGAGTGGCGCGGCCGCGGGCTGGAGCGGGGCGAGGAGCGGGGCAGGGCAGCCTGGGCGAGCTGGGCAGCGCCGCTGAGAGCCCCGGCGGCTCCAGCCACCTGCCAGCGGCCAGCTCGCTGCTGCAGCCGCTCACACCCAAGCTTTACACGTCCTCTTTCTCTACTCCTCCTTCCAGGTCCGTCTTGGTCTGCTGTTGCCTATGTTTCTTCTTTCTCTCACATTTTTTGTGACGCAGACCCGTGGATTTTTGCTAGCGGCTCTTCGGGACAGTCTTTCGGAACCGCTATAAAAGCGGGTGTTCGTGAAGCACGGTGAAGTTCCGAGCACCGTGCTCCTGTGTTCCTACCCACGACAGCTTTTCTCCCCATTTGGGATTTACTCTCTTAACTTTGTTCTCCTGCTGCTGCAGTAGCTAACTCCTGAAATATTTCCTGTTGGTAGCCGGTATTACTTGCTCTTTCCACTGTCCTATCTAAACTGTGCCACGTTTTCACATATGTGAGAAGGTGCTTCAAGATATAAATGCTTAAGGTGTATAAAAGTAGAAGTGCTTGGATCATGTAAATACAGTTGAAAGGACTGAAAATAATAATTTAGTCTAAGGCTAATAGCATTGGAATAACGCTTAGCCTTAAAATTATTTTGGAATGTTAGTGTCACTGTGAATAATTAAAGACATATTTAAAAGAAATAGCATTTTTAATTAAATTCTTCTCCTCTTTCTTGTCTAACAGTCTAAGAGAAGAACTCTGATCATGTCTTGTATTTCTTAGATTTTCTCAAGGCATGGTCGGTGTCATAAAACCAATGACATAGCAGGTTCACTGCCCTAGTGGAGCTGCATCAAAATAACATAAAGCCCAAGACATAAGACATGAGAAATTAAGCCTAATAATGAAATCATAGCATTTAGCAGGTGTGAGGATTTTTATTATTATTTTTCTGTTTGCTTTGACAACAAAGTCGCTTAAAAGCTCTGTGCTGGGCATAAGGTTTGAGGAGAAAGGTAAGAAATAGCACATCCTTCTCTCCTTCTGTATGCTGCAGTGGTGCCAGTGACTTTCTTCTGTCTTCACTTGTTTTCTTGAGAGCAGACAGTTTCAATTTTTGTCTGACAAATCTTGGTGTTTTGCCCTGTTACCATAATCTCCTTTTCAACACTTCATCTTCTTTCTTGCTGTAAGCACCACGTGGCTGGGACAGTCTAGGGAGCCCTTGCAGATTCCTAGGATTCAGTCTGGCTAGTTCCTGAGTCTGTACTGGGGTGTCTTATTAAGAAAATCTGCCTGATAGGCAGAAGGCACATTACTACCACACCCTTCAATTCCACATTCCAGTCTTTAGAAGAAACCCAGGGTACTTTGCATGTGTTAGTGGACTGAGGAGTCCAGCAGTCTGGTTCCAAGATGGTTTCTTTTCTTTCCTCAGAGTGAAATTATTACCTTCAGAGGATACCCTAGTGAGGAATATGAAGTGACAACAGAAGATGGATATATTCTTTCCATTAACAGAATACCTTATGGAAGAAAAGGCCGTGAAGGAAGCAAAGGTAAGATTTATGTCTGTTTGGAAAAAGAAAGCATGAAAATGAAAAAGCTGTCTTTGATTTATAAAACTTTTGTTCCTATAATAATCCAGAAAAAGATTAAGGACTACTGTGGTTTAAGACCATGGAGGAGATGCAGGGGTTGTACAGGTGAGGAGGCGGGGGACAGAGAGAATAATGTAAGCTCAAAATTACAAGGGAACAATATGGGCAAAGGCTTTTGTGAGGACTGAATAATAGAATGCTTCAAAAAGGAGACATGTGGAAGATGAGAGACACATACCTTTTGACTTGCTATCCTCATACACTGTGTTTGGAGTTAACAGTGTCTGTGCAGTGACTGAATTGGTTATCAGTCTTGCCACCATCCCTTATAGGAGTTCCTACAGCCATTCATATAACAGCAGCCCATTTGCATAGAAGTTACATGTTCTAAGGATTGCCTCAGAATACTTTGGACTGAAAAAATCCTAGGATTACAGGTAAAAACATGAAGCTCCCAAAAGAAATTTATGGTTGTCCTATAGCCTTGGGTGTGAACGAGACCTGTGGAAAAACCCTCTTGCCTGTCAAAGGCCAAGCCACAGCCTTCCTGAGCTTATCTGTTGGTTTTGTATGAGTTAGGATGTTTGCACTGTCTGTTGTCTTTCACAAGGACTGTGTAAAGATCAGTGCATGGACGAGCCCCATCAAAACTGGCAGGTGTCTTTGTATTTAATTTCAGAGAAACCCACAGGAAAAAGGCTGCCTTTGTACCTGCTGATTTTGTTGAATCCTTCATTAACGACATAAGTAAACAGAAGTTTCCTGACTTCTGGGAATTCTCCACATACCCCTTGCCACACCCTCGACCCCAAGTTCATGTTTTGCAGAGTGCTTTAATTTGAATCAACAAGGATTACTGGCCACATTTGTGGAAGTAGAGCTCCTGGGAGAATGAAGATTTCAAAGTTCATGTTGATCTTAAGTTTTTATAGACTTGGTATCTTTTCTCAGAAAGATACCAATGATGTGTTACTGCTGACTTAGCATATATATGCTGTATTTTTCTTTTGCAATACCTGCATTATGTGAATAGGATTCCTTGGAATTGTGTATCACATGATGTTTTGGAACAAAATCCACAATTCTTCAAGGAAAAAAAAAAGGAAATACACAGAGAACCTAAAAGCAAAACATCAAGGATTTTTGGTTTTACTAGTAAAAAACCCTAAAACAACTCCATAGCATGGGTAAGAAGGGAGTGGAAGTAAATCTGTCTTCAGCTTCTTGGGTCTGTAGTGAAGAGAACAAAACGTTCTATGCAGAATGGGTAGTTTAAGGACCCACCTTTTTTATTCCCCCTCCGGGATTTTTAGGATCACAGGTGATAGAAAGTCATTATTATTTTCCAGTTTGTCATATGATTGTGCAATTCACGTGGAGATCTGGTGACTGCTTAGTAAAGTGAAAAAGGAACTAGCAGAAATTGGAGGTTGATAGAAGAACAGAATTAAAGCATTAAGGCAGTTAAACAGTTTTCCCCTTCCAGTGTTACGAAACAAGCAAAAATAGCAGCTTGAGGAGAGCCTGTTCTTCAAAAATTCAGAAGTTGGTTGATCTGGGTTTAGTCAAAAGGAAGAAGGTGTCAATGGTAAGTGGAACATTACTGAAAACAAATTTAATGTGAGGCTTTACAATCCTGTTTATAAGACAATAAAGTATTAGCGCAGCAGAGTAAACAGTTATGTTGAACTGCACTGTCTCCAGTGCCAGTTGGGAACTGCTGGACACTTGCTCTGCTTGCCTGGACAGTATGCCATGTGGGTTTTTTAATCAAAGTGGGAAAAGCAGGCACTCAGAAGGTTCCTTGCTGCAAGTATAAAGATTTAAAGAAAAGGGGAGTATTGTTAATTTGGAATTTGAAACTTGCAGCAAACATTTATGCACATGACCTCTGATGGACGATATAGGTCACAACGAAAGTTGTGATTTATCTGTTTCTGCTGAAAGATCCAAGTTTAAATTATCAATGGAGGAAGTACTGTGCAACTCTGTATCATAGCAGAGTGATGTCTCACTGGAGGAGGTTAACTCCTGAGTCATCTCTGGCATTGAGCTGGTTATCATGTTACCTGTTTTCAGCTTTTAGAGCAGAACTAAAAGCCAAAACACCTGTGCTACTGTGACAGCCAGAGGTAGGCCTTTGTAGTCTCTGAAGGCCTTGTTTCTCGTAAGAGATTAGATGTTAATTCAGTTTCTTTGTGTAGAAGCAGGAACCTTCAGTTTTTAAATCTGTTTTCCACATAAAGGTGTCATTTCCCTTTTCAGGACAGGGAAGTCAAGAGAGTCTTCTTAAATTCTACCTGGGTTGTAACTGTGGTTCTTATAGCTACTTAAATTAAGGGGAGAAGGTCCTCTGAAACACAGATTCATTTGTTGGCTACTGAACTGCTCTTCAGCTTCTGCCGGAGCTTTGGTGATGGAGGGATGTTGCACAAATATCTGTACCAGTTGCAGAGATTTCCACAGCTCAGCACAGTAGTTTGGCATTGCTTTGACTGGAAAACAAAGACCTCAGCAGCACATATGTGGGGATGTCTTCCCTAGATGTGGGAGCAGGGCAAAGTTCATAAGTATTAAAATTGCTGTGGTGTTTGGGCCATGTTTCTGAGTCTGTGAGCTTGAAACACTTGTAAGGGCTACCTCTATTTTTCTTTTAACTCCTGCTTTTCTCATGTTTATTTATAGCACACTTGTCTGTTTTGAGCTTCAAGTTATGAAACTAAGAAGTTGCTAGTTTAAAACTCTTAATGTTAGAACGTAGCTTTTGGTGGAAAAGCATGTGATTTCATGGCACTATGACTATTATACAAATTGCTGTTCTTAGTAGATTAAGTCAAGTACTTTAAATACTCAAGTGCAAATCCAAACCAGACTTCCAATAGCTCACTTGAATTATTCTTAGGTATGCAATGCCTAACTAACAGGAATCTATCATAAACACTTTCTTTTTCAGCTCCAAGGCCTGCTGTGTTTCTGCAGCATGGTTTGCTTGCAGATGCCAGCAACTGGATCACAAACTTGGATTACAACAGCCTTGGCTTTATGCTGGCAGATGCTGGCTATGATGTATGGCTGGGAAACAGCAGAGGGAACACCTGGTCCAGGAAGCACACACACTTCACAGTGAAGCAGGAAGAATTCTGGGTTTTCAGGTATCCTTGTTTTGCTATCCAGTCACCTTGTGAACTGGCAGGATATCTTTTTCTGGTTACATGTGTTGTCACACATGTAGGGACAGTAAAGGGGAGTTTTGAGGTTGGTATAGTGTGCTGAAACTCATAGGTGGTCAGGAGAAAACTGAAAACTCAATTATCAGAGTTCTGTTTCATCCAAAAGAAGCTTCTCTTTATGTCCACACAACGGATCTGTGCAGGAAAGCTCTTTGCAGCTGTTCCTCACTGATTTCTTACACAACTGATTTTTTGTCTTTGCTTTGTAGCTTTGATGAAATGGCTAAGTATGACATCCCAGCCTCAGTGGACTTTATTTTGAAGAAAACTGGCCAGGAACAAGTATTTTACATTGGCCATTCACAGGGCACCACAATGGGTATGTGGAGAGATGCATTTATTAGAATATATTGTGTTTGAAATGGTATCAAGTTCCACATATGTGGTTTAGTGATTAAAACCTAGGGCACTTGAAAACTACTGCTTTTGGGTTTTAGTGGCTTTCTGGAATATTAGTCAGCATGAAGACATAATCTTTCTGTGTTTATTTAAAAGTGGAAAGCTGTTGGACTGATAAATTGAAGTCACAGGTAGCTGGCACTACAGCTTCTATTAAAAAAATTCAATGAATTGCACATAATAAAATTAGACTCATCAGACACAGAGAATAAAGGTTCCCATTGCCAGAATATTTTGCTGCATGTAAGGCCTGGCTCATGTGCTTTAGACCTTCTTGTAGAAAGAGAATGGCATGTTTGGTTAGTAAGCATTAAATTGGTTTCTGGAAGAAAGCAGGTCTTCTGAATTACTGCATTTAATTTGGGCTTTGTAGTAACTAGGTTAATTTACATTATTTAACCTAATCCTAGATACTGCAATATAGTTAAACTATTAATCTAAAAATACTTTTGCACACTTTCTCATAGTTTTTTTGTAGAATTTTTGCCAGGTAAAATTCTTACCTAACTTGTGTCAGTGAGGTTTGTTAATTGTTCTTATATTATTTACAGCTTTTGTTGCTTTTTCAACTTTGCCACAGCTGGCTAAGAAAATCAAAATGTTCTTTGCCTTGGCACCAGTAGCTACAGTCAAGTTTGCCACTAGCCCTCTGGTAAAATTTGGATTGTTTCCTGACATGCTGCTCAAGGTTTGTATTTGAGTGTAAGTGTTTCAAGCCAAATGAGGTGTGCCCCTTTCTATCTGAAAATAGCATAGGGAAGAATGTTAATAGCTGTGGATTAGAGAGTAACATCTGACAAAGATTCTGGGTCAGTTTTACCATAATGATGCTATTGAAGTCAGCTGTATCTTCTGTAGCTTTATTACTGTCTAGTGAGACAATTTGCATCAGTTTAAAGTAGTATTTTACAATTACAGCTTAATAGATGGAATAAAATTGTTTTTCTGTTTACATGTTTCTAGAATTTAAGCTAGGAAAATCATATGATTGACTAGTCACTGTGTTTTAGAAGAGTCATGTAATACCTTTATCCAGAATACAGTTCATGAATTGTCCATGAACTTTAACACACAATCAGCCATTTAGTATTGGAAGAGGATCCTTCAGAGGGTGATTAAGAGCAACAGCTTTATTTAGATGCTGTGAATCATCCTCTGGAGGAGTTTACCTCTTCCCCATTAACATCAAGGGGAATGAGGCAGGCTGCAGTAAGTGCCTGAAGTCAGACATTGTGAACACCCTGCTGTGTGTCATTTTTAACCATCACTTTCCACCACCCATGGAGATTCCCACACAGACCTGTTTGTTCTGTGACATAAACTCCCTTCTGATCTAGCTTGTACTGATTTAAAGTCTGTCTGTAATACTAGTTCCTTGCTCTAAAGGCAGTTAACATAAAAGCAACACTAGTCATTGTGATCTCCTGTTCCTTGCATAATGAACTTTGTCTGAAGAGACTAGCAGCTGATCAGTGCCTTGTGCAGATGTTCATGTTGTGCTGAGGAACTTGATTCTCATGGTGACTTGCAAAAAACTGGAGTGCAGGGAGAACCTGACAGTAACAGACCTGTGGGTCAGTCATATCTTTAAAGAACTGTGTCACTTCTAAGGAAGTTGTCAGTAGGACAGTTTAAAATCCTTGAACGTTTTAAAAATACCCATCAAGAGGAAGTGGTCATCACATCTCAAGCAACTTTGTTTTTCTCTCATGGTTTGAAGAGAGAAGTTGCAAGTACAAAGCCATTTAAAATTAGCAGGCAGAGCTTAACATACTGTAGCCTTAAACAATCCGGTGACAAAAAGCTGTACAGTAGAACTGTAAATTACTGAATTTAAAATTTATTTTAATTTGAGATTAGGTTTGAAATTCTTGCAAGATTTTCCCAGTTCCCATGTATACTTTTGTGGTGTTTATGGATTGCACCACTTGTAGCAGAAGCACTAACCATGACAAGGATGATAACCACTGATAAGGAGATCAGTGATTTTCATATGACACACCTGTCACCAGTGCAAATGCAAATAATTACCTCAAGAGTGTTGTTGTATAGAAACTGAAAATAGGTCATTTTGTGCAATTACATGTTTGTCCTATGTGTTTGTTATTTTGTAGGACATGTTTGGAAAGAAACAATTCCTCCCTCAGAATTTCTTGCTGAAGTGGCTTGCTACCCATGTTTGCACCCACAGAATACTCGATGACCTTTGTGGCAACCTATTCTTTCTTCTGTGCGGTTTTAATGAGAGAAACTTGAATATGGTGTGTTCTTTAGTGACTTTCTTTAACAGCTGAGTTATTGTGCACTCTAACACAGCATTGACTGAATATATAAAAATGCTTAAGGGATACCATTGTTAGGTTTAAAATTCAGCTTGAGAGTTCTGTTGTTCAATGCAGTTAATCCCCCAAATGTTTTAACTTCTTATCTCACCTGTATGTATGGCTCCGGTCAACTTTTGTTTATAACAGTTTTAAGTGGAATGGAATAGTTTGTTGGTTGTTCAGGAGGCAACAATGGGTAGAACTGATGCACTATGAGGAGGAGTAAACTGTGTTAATGATCTTGTTGCAGAGCCGAGTGGATGTGTATTCAACACACTGCCCTGCAGGAACATCTGTACAGAACATGATCCACTGGAGCCAGGTAGGGTTTCCAGAATCTGAAGTGCCCATGACTCTAGTTTGTTTGTAGAATATTGATGTGTCTGATATTTAAGTGAAATGAAATGCCAAAATATATGTGCAGCCTAGCCCAAGTGAAATTTGGAACTGCCAAAATTTAGAATGGCAGCTGTTCACTGCAGCTGCTTTCATGATAGGGGTTTATGGTGGTTCACCCCTCTTCCCTATTTCTTTGAAAATACTGTAACTGGAAGCACCTCAACCAACAAAAAATACTGCAAAATAACTTATCTCAGAGAGATGCTGTAACAAGTATTTGTTTCCCTTTTAGCAAACCCTGTTTTGATTACAAGTTGTATTTTTAACCAGTGAAAAGTAGAAGATTTTCTGTTCTGTTCTGTTGGGCTTCATTTTATATTTTATTAGTATGTTTTGATGTTCATCTCAATGCACAGTTTCATGCCTGTGATGCTGCTGTGCCTGAAGCTTGGGCAGCAGGCTGACAAGTGAGACATTTCCCATGGAATCAGTGGTCAGTGCTACTTGTGATCTTGTAGCTGGATTTGGACACCTAACCAGAGGCAATGTGTTCTACTGTACACAGCTGTTCAAGGGTTGGCTCAGAAAGAAACTTGTGAAGATTTTTTTTCCAGATCCCTGTTATATAAACTTCTGATTCTGAAAAAATAGTAAATGGTAAATTATGCAGAGTAGGCTTGCTAAGAAAGCTCCCTGCTTTATTCATACACATTTAGACATCAAGGTAAATATTTCAGAAGTAAACATGGAGCTGCCACATCCTGGCTTTAGATACACTAATCTGTTTTCCTTTATCTTTTCATTGCTATGAGAGAGTCTGAAATCTTAAGGGACAAAGTCTAATGGTGTTGAACGTTAATGTTTTCCTTTCCTGTGACACTGGGCAAAGCAGAGACACTTGTCCTTGTTAATATTTGGCATTCCACTGTTTCTTGTGTAGGTTGCCATTGCCAGTTCTCCAGATGACTACACTTCTTAATACTTCTGGTAGTAGTGTTGCAGTTCTTTGTATGTGTATTTTTTTATTTCTAGGCTGTGAGGACTGGAGAACTCAAAGCTTATGACTGGGGAAGCAAAGCTGCAAATATGGCTCACTATAACCAGGTAGACATCTTTTACATGTATAATTCTAGAGTGTCACAGAAAATAGTCCTTGGGCACTTCTCTGGGTGCTGCATTTATGCTGCATGCTAAAGAGCTGTTATTATCCAATAACCAGACTGGTGATCTGCTTTTTCCAAAACAACAACAAAAAAAGAACCCAGCCAGGACTGTAGAGCTCAGAGACAGTCCTAAGTCAGTGTGGGGCTCACATTTGGATGTGCAGTTGTGGTGGCACACACTTGCTTGAGGGGTAGTCCTACCATCCTAGATCATGAGATCCCCCCGCACTTCTCATGATGAGGCACAGGCTATTAGTTCATGTGTATTGTTTATCTTTAGTCTGTTGAGTCTCCATGCATTTTTGTTTCTAAATTGCTGTCTGCAATGCCAAAAATATTTTGCCCCTTGTCTCTTAGTGACTGAAAAATACTACAGTATCATACTTTCAGAGTAGCAGTCAGTTTTGGCCTTAGATTAGAGTTGGAATACCTTGAATGTGATGCATTCGCTGAGATCCTGCTACTCTGCTATCTTTGTAAACTCCTCAAACCACATCTTTACTGCTTCACATGCTATAATATTGCAGGACTCTTGCAGGACTCTTGCAGTTATATTTTTGGTCGAGCCAGGACTCCACCTCTACCCAAGAGAGAAAATGAGTATATGACACATTCTTGCAGTTGCTAGTATGTTACACTGGCAGTGTAGGATCATACTGAAGATTTTTTTTCTTAATGCTGTGTTTTCACTTTCCCTCAGTCTACTCCTCCTTTCTACAAAATAAAAGAGATGACTGTACCAACTGCAGTGTGGACTGGTGGACAGGACTGGCTGGCAGACCCAAAGGATGTTGCTATGCTGCTCACTCAGATCAGCAATTTGGTTTACCACAAAAACATTCCAGAGTGGGAACATTTGGATTTCATCTGGGGCCTTGATGCACCTTACCGCATGTATAATGAAATAATTAATATGATTAGGAAGTTGTCTCTGAACTGAGATTCATTCATCATGGCATTTCAGAGTATTGGTTCACCAGGAATTTGTCAGTTTTTGGAAAATACACTTTTCTGGCAATAATGCTACATTGCTTAGGATGATGCATTTTTAAAATGCCAGCAATGACTACTGAATTGGATTCATATTTGGTTGTTTTTCCTCAGTATTAGTTTTCTCTCTCTTCACAGTATTTTGCTTATTTTGCACACAGTGGCATGGTACTCAAAACACAACAGTAGGACGTAGCACAAAAGGAGTATGTCATGTGCTCATAAGTCACCTGTCTGAAAGACAAATTAGACAAGTTAGTCCATTCAGCGCCTCGGGTGCTTGACACTTACAAGTGTTTCACTGTGCTAAAATACAGCTATTTCTCAGTATGTGGCCATTTCTAAGTACCTTTGAGAAGTACTTCATGTACTGCAGTGACCTATTTGGTGCTGGCACTTTACAAAGCACTTAGTGACTTTTTGCTGTGGTATTACTTTAGCCAATCACATAAAATCAGATTACTTCCCTTTTCAATGTTGCCCAGAAGAACTGTGGTGAAACCAGAGAAAACACTGTCAGTTAAAATCTCCAGTTTTGGGACTGATTCATTGCTGCATTTTCTTGCTTTGATGGTGTCCCTGAAGCCTTTAGTGTTTCATGTCCCAGCTGTGGATAGAGGTCGCAATTCGCCCTGGCAGATTCCTGGAACAAGAGTAATGTTCAAACAAAACCACTTTCAGTTAACTCTGTCAATATGTTGTGGCTTTCAAGGAGAGTGATGTAACATGCTTGTGTTTTGCACTGACCACTAACTAGAAAACAAGCTCTCCCAACCTACTGCTGGTGAGAGAAGAGCCAAAGCATTAATTCTACAGCTTGGATGACTTAATTTCTGTGGACTTGCCCCCTTAATCGTCTACTGCATTGAAGATCTGTTTACTTCTTAACCACTTATGGGGTGCTCCCCACCAATTGTGTTCAGGAACTGAATAACAGCCTGGAGAAGCCTGACAGAATTACAGGAGCTCGATTTGTCTCAGTTTCTACTTTAAACTGGGACTAAGACCCCATTTAATGGGGAAGAGGATTCACATCTGCCTTAGGAGCCTGACTTTGGAGCTTTTTCCATTGACTGTGCAGAGGACTTTGGTTTCTCTGAGATGCATAAAAGTTCTGTGCCAAATGAACAATCTCCAGAGTCAGTTGCCTCAGTCCAGATGATAATTTCCATGCCATAGTTGGATTCAACCCAGACTTCTTCAGTAATCCATACAGGATAAAGAGCCTTTCTACACGTCATAGGAAATGATGCATTTTAAATTGAGGCAAACTTATTTTGTAAAAAAAAAAAAAAAAGAAATTTTAAAAAAATTCAGAAGTATACACAGGTTGTAACTTAGGACTTGTTTCCTTGGGTGGTTTTTTTTTGATTCCTAATTCTGACTCAGGGAATTCTCACGTGTTGTTTAGGGATGAAGTGGTCTATTGGTTCGTCAGACTTTGGTTGTGATTCCTACCAGGACCTTTAAGTCTGCTTTACGTTTATATTAGCCAGATGTGCTTTGCTGTGCTGAAAGGAAGCTTCTGTAGGAATCCAAGGTGGCTAATTTAACAGTTGTGAGGGTATGTGGTATGGCAAGAGCCATGTGCATCATGTTTATTAAGCTTGAGCTATTTCAATAAACATGAGACCTGCTTGGAGTTTGGCATGGTGTGGTGTTTCACTTCCTGTTTCATGAATGCATGGGAATCTTTGGGACAGAATTCAGAAAGCCAAGTCTGTTTTTCACAACTATTAATCCACAGAACAAGTACAGACAAAAAGTAGAATAGCTAAGTAAACTTCCATTTTACTTTATCCCTGAAATAAGCTTTTCCCAAGCTTAAAATGCCATTCTTATTTAGGTGGACTTCTATGAGACTTTTAAGTAAGGTACTAATTGTAAATAATAACTCACAAGACAGAGTCATTTTCTAAGCCTTCAGATGAGGCTTCTTTTAAACCACTGACATGGTGGAAAGCGTCTTGTATCATATTCTTAAACCTTGGGTAATTGGATTGCTTAACACACTGTCTGGTAATCTCATAAATGGCATTTAATCACATAGTAAGGCAGGGAGCTAATCTTAGCCACAGTACACATGCACCAGCTTTTGACCTTTGTCACCTTCAATAATAAATGTGCTCAGGCTATACCTTTCTGTACATTCTGAATACTGTAGTTGTGCAGTTGAGACAGTAGACTGTGTTAAATCCTATGTGTTGCCACCTTAGTCAGCTGATGAACACCCTGTGTGCCTGGAAATAAAGCCAGAATACTGGAAGCTTTACACAAAATCCATTATGGAGCTTCTCTGCTTCACTGGAGTAAGGATAGTGATGGAAGTTGTGAGCTGCTTTAGTTCTCACTAACTTTGCAGGCCCTGTGTGACAGAAACCTGGAGAGGTGTCAGTGGGAAGAATTGTGCAAAATAAGACACCCCAAACATAGAGGGGATGAGTGAGAAGCTTGGTCTATTTAGAATCACCTGTGATGAATTAAGGGTTCAGTGATGAATGGTACATTTTTCTAAGCAGATCTTGAATACTGAGTGCCTGTTCTAGGGACCTCTGTGTTACAGGTGTGCATGTACGTGCTGTTGAAGGTTGGCTGAACATCAGCTTTGGACAGTATAAAAGTGCACTGGCTTAACAGAGGCCATGGGACACTTTCTGCTGGCTTGGTCCCAGCATTTAGTGACTCTAGAAAGGCAGAAGAAAGTAGTCCCTGTTCAGCTGATGGATCATCAGACTCACAGACCTGTGTGCAGCTGCAGAGAATGCATGGTCCAGGGCTTTGACTGAGAGATGTACAACAGTCAGCATATGAGGGATAACACAGACAGAAAGGCATGGTTTTGTCCTCATGTCGTGCTTGGAACTTGACAAATATTTTTTTTGCAGTCATCTGCAAGTGTATTTACAGTGTTCATTTCATGCAGAAGGCCTGAGGATGGTGGAGTGTGTGTTTGTTAGTGGAGTGTACTGAATGATGCACTAGCTCCACACAGAGCATTTTTACACTGGTCAGTGATTCCTTGGCTAGTGCTAGCCCTGATAAAAGTTTATACAGCAACTCAAGCAGTGTAGAAGTGCCTCAGCATAGGAAGAGGTAGTAAAGCAGACCTCCTACTCTACTTGGACCCTGCAAGAGAAACAGTTTTGTCAGATTGGGAACAAATTGGTCTAGAAATTATTTATAGTAAATGTGCCATACCAAATAAAACAAAAGCCCAAAGCCCCCCAAAACAAACAAAAACCCTCCAAATGAAACAGAAGTGCCTTAATGTCATTAAAAGTTACAAATGGCTTTACTCTGTAAGATGTGAGAGAGAAACCTTGATGGCTGGATAGGTTTTTGGATATCTAATAAAATGGCTCTTGGTGGAAGATTTTCTGATAATGAAAGCATTTATAATGTCTTCTCCCTTCATTGTCTTATAAAATACAAACTCACGCTGCAGCATTGCCCATTGCCTTTCTTCCTGGCAGCCTATTTTCATAAAACTTTATATGACCAAAATAATTGAAATCGTCAATCAAATAAGAAATTATGAAGGTTGGATGGACACTAGCCACACCTGTAACACGATGGCCTAATTCTTATTTTCTGAGTGAAAGTGTCTGCATTGCTTTCTGACTCTTCCAGGAATTATGTCTGTAAGCTGCTGAAAATGCAAATCAATTTCTCATTCCCGAGTTATGAATTCTGAATGAAAGGATTTTAGGATATCTTCCTGATGGTTATTATTTTGAAAACTGATCCAGCTGAGGTAAAGCTTGAGGATTTGTAATTTACTTCACTGGCAGTTTTCCGTCATCAGCCATTGTTCAAAACTAATTAAAGTGACCTTTGATTATGCTTTTTACTGGCTGGAGAGGTTTTCAGTGAAGCTTGGTTGGGGAGGTGGAGATTAAAAATTTGATAAAGAAAATGTGTTGGTTCTGTTATGAAAACTATTTTGTGTTTAGGCTAAAATTTTTAATCAAAACTGAAGAGGAATGTATGTTCTTCATCCTGAAATTCTCAGCATCCCCGTGGGCTCAGGGTTCAAGCTGCTTACCAGGGATGCGAGGAGGAGTTTCATCTCGCTTATTTGCATCCAGATCCTGCATTTGAATATGCAGATTAACTAAACAGAAGGTGACTGTAGATGAGAATATTAGAATCATGTGGGGTTGGAAAAGATGGACTCCAAGCGCCCTCCTTCCCTCCAAACCCATTACACATATAAAGCCTGGGACAAACCCGTGCCTACCACCTTTCCGTGCTGCTGCAAAGCAGTGTAGTTTGTTATCCCTGGAGCTTTGAGCCGAGGAGCGTTTCCGGGTGCCGTTATCCTCCAGCCGGCGGCGGGGCCGCGGGTGGGCGCTGGGCGGCGCTGCCGCTCGCGGGGAGACCGCGGCTGCTCGGCGGGACCGGGCGGGGCTCCGGGCGGGGCGGC
>VXAX01001460.1:0-75530 GCA_013399835.1 Leptocoma aspasia | reverse complement strand
TGCTTTCCGCTGCTCCTGGTGCCTGACCTGCTGCCCTGGTGCTGGTCCTGAGCAAGTCTCCAGCCCTCTTCCCCAGCACGCTTTCCCCGGTAGAAGGCTCAGCGTGTTCTGGGATGTTGCCTTGTCTCTGGTACAACAGTAATACTGCCATACACAGGCGGAGAAGAGGAGGATGGAGGAAGAATTTTCCCCTCTAATGCTGCATTAGTTTCAGTAGTGATTCTACTTTTCCCTCCCGCTAACTTTCCCTCGTTTTCGCCCTGCCCACTGTAGCACTGTGCTGTTCACGTTACAGCTCGTACCTAGCGGTGCAGCCTGGGGTAGGTGCTTGCATCCCGTGCTCATGTGGAATCTATTTAAGACCCTTCGTGGGGCCTCATTCCAAACTATGTGCCCTTCAACCTAAACTCTGTAGCAGGAGTGAGTTTTTGAGAGATTCTTGCAACACATGGGAAAGTTTGGCAGCGTTGTAAGTTGAGTGAAAAAAGCTGGGGTTGTGTTGCTGAGTTAGGTACAGAAAGGGTTTGTGTGTACTTNTTTCCCTCCCTCATCTCTGTGTGCTATAAACCTAAGGAAATCCTATAAAGGTTTTGTTTTTTTTTTTTTTTTTTTTTTTTTTTTTTTTTTTGTGTGTGTCATACCTTGTGCTGACAAGGAAACTGAAGCTAGCAGAGCGGAGATACGTGATAAATGCTGTTTGGTGGCTAAGCCAGACGGCTTGGACGCGGATTCTGGAGGATGAGGCTCTGTGCTGTCTGATGGTGAGGGTTGGCTGGGTTAGCTCTCCCGATGGGGCTCCCGGCGGGGCAGCCGCTTCCCGCCGGGCCGGCTGCGGAGCGGGCTCGGGGCGGCGCCAGCAGCACAGGTAAGTGCTGCTCGCTCGGGCTTTATGGTGCAGGATATCCTAGAAATAGCGCTGCAGAATTCCGTTATTTTTCCTTAAGGGACTTAAAAATATTTTTCTATGACCTAATCTGCAGGCAAAATGCCTATTCTTTAAAATATAGCTTGTGGGCAACAATGGCTCTAAAACTTTTTGAGACTTCACATATCTGTAGGGATTAATCAGAAGAGTGTCTTTAAGGCAGCTGAGCAATTTATGTCAGTCTCCCTTTAGTGAGATTTGGAATCTGTTATAAAATAAATTTATTCCCTGCATAATTCTAATAGAAGAGAGGATCACTTATCCCATCTGGGAGACTTAATTTTTGATTGTGACTGTATAAATCAACAGAAATCACATGAATATTCTTGGACCCAGGTGGGGTTGTGTTATAAATACTTCATTGTGAAATAGAGGTTAAGATAAAATACAATCAGAAGATTGAAACGAAGCTCTTGGATATAGATCCTCATCTGTTAGATTAGTGTCTTGCACTGGGTTTTAATTTGCAACAGTTAATGGTTTAAATGAATTAATTCAACAGAACAGTCCCATAACAGCAAGGAATCTGAATTCCAAAATATATGTAGAACAGGTAGAAACCTGTCTCCAACAAGGACCTAGTGATTGCCTGAATAATAGCACAGATAATTTACTGTTTAAGTAAAATTCTTGAAGCCTAAGGAGAGAACAGAATCTATTGAAAAGAAAACAGTTGAAACAGAAAGCAAACTTACCTGTTACAAATTCATGCATATTCAGAAAAGGTCACTGCTAATTAATCATTCTTAATTATTCAGAAGCAAGGAAATAGTCTCACATTTGCCCCATCAGATTTGTCTTCTGATTAGCAAAGGAGTAAAATCATCTGAATAAGCTAATAAAGTCATCCAGGAAGTTGACCTCATTTCCAATATTAGAATAAATGCTTTACTGACAAAAGAGGTGAGTTCATAGGAAGCTTATGGAAAGCTTTGTTTCCCTAAATGTTAAAAGCTTTTTTTTTTTTTTTTTTTTTTTTTTTTTTTTTTTTTTTTTTTTTCTAAAAGCACAAAAGAAGTGGTGTGTTAGTGGTTAAATCAAAACTTCCATCATTTACCTCTAAATGTTTTTAGCAAATTAAGAATGTTGGAGTCAAGCCTGCTGGCTTCTTCCTGTGGTGTGCTTGCCTGTGGTCAGAGGAAGATCCTTTAAAGGACATAGGTCTAGCTGGTAGGTCTTTTAAGTGCATATGTTAGTTTGATACATGGGTAAAGGAGGATTTTCACATCAACTTGCTAATAGAGCTGTTGAGATGTGGAGTGAATATTGTAATAATGTGATAATACTGGTCACTAAGCATCTGTCTGGAAGCATAATGAGATTTTAACCTGTATTCTTGTCTGCAGCTGAAGGATTTTATGTTCTTCAGAAGTGTTTGGCTCAATTTTGCATCTAGTCAGGTCAGGTGAATTTTTCCCTATAAAGTAGATACAGGTAAGTAAAGGAGAACATGACCTCAAATATCATGTTAGGTGGAGATAAGTCACAGCCACCACATCCAGACTAGAAGTGGATTGTAGGTCTCTTTAATGTTTTAACTAAGGCTATTTTATAACCAAGGGATCATTAAGAAAATATGTTTGCACACAGTCATTACCCACCAGATATCCACAGGTCAGACCTGGAGTTTACGTAGCAGTCACATAAAAAATAAAATCAATGGTCATTTTTATTGCCTTATCTATAAAGGAAAAAGGATAACAAAGGATGACACAATTCAAAATTATATAAGAAACAGCAACTTTTTAAGTGTCTGCACTAAGTGGAGCGGAAGATGTTCCAACTCTTTCTCTGAATTCCATCATTAGAGTTCTGCATTTCTGCTTTTTTTTGCTACTGTGCAAGTCTCTTGTAAAGCTCTGCTGATAACCTTGGCCAGCTAATTCTGTTCTGAGATTGTAATGCATTATATCACATTCTGTATGACAGGAAAGGGAACTTCCCCTTTAACGGTACCCATTGCTGTGTAAGAATTTCTGGGGGTGGAGTCACTGCTTGAGCAGGCTGCATAAAAGCGTGTAGGATTTCCAGCTGCCTCAGACTGCAATCAGCATGAACTGCAGCCTGCCACACCGAGTGCTGCTCAGCTCTCCGATGGAGGGACAGTGGGACAGGTTGTGCCTGCAGTCTCTTTGGGACTTTGTCACTGCCAGGGAGCCATTGATCAAGTCACCGTTTTTTCCAGTGCTATTTTCTTTCACAGCATACATGGCTTTCTGTCTTCCCTATATTGCACTGGACTTTTTAAGCATTAGACTGCCAGACTTGAGAAAATACAAAATCCAGCCACAGAACTATCCAAGTCTTGGAATGATGGTGCCTTGCATTATTCAAAGTGTATATCACCATGTTGTTTTGATCTTCCCGGTGACATTTCTACACTGGTACTGGAGACCCATGAATCTACCAGTGATAGCTCCAGAGCTGCCTGAAGTCCTGCTGCAAGTAGCAGTTTGTCTGCTGCTGTTTGATTTTGAGTACTTCCTGTGGCATTTGCTTCATCACAAGGTGCCGTGGCTCTACAAGACCTTCCACAAGGTGCATCACAAGCATGTGTCCACGTTCGCCCTTACTACTCAGTATTCCAGCGTTTGGGAGTTGCTCTCACTGGGATTTTTTGCTGCTATAAACCCACTGCTCCTTGGATGCCATCCTTTGACAGAAATGATTTTCTTCCTTGTAAACATTGGTTTGTCAGTGGAGGACCATTCTGGATATGATCTCCCATGGTCAACTCACCGACTTGTGCCTTTTGGATTGTATGGAGGAGCACCACATCATGATCTCCACCATCTGAAATTCAAATCAAACTACGCTCCTTACTTCACACACTGGGACAAACTCTTCGGGACATTCACAGAGTCACATTCTAATTAAGAACATTCACCTGTGGATGAACTCTTATTTTTTATAGACTAAACTGGGACATATTTTTTTAAAGACATACAGAAGATTGTATATTTGAAGCTGCCTATAAAAGCAATAGCTATTTATAACAAATCCTCTTAATATATTTGTGTATTTGTGTGTGTACTTGGAACTGCCTGTGTAAAGGGACTGCAAGGTGAATATCTGTTGCTTAAATTTGAGTCAAAGGTTTAAGGGAAGCATTAAGAGTCATTCTCTCTCCTTTCCTTCTTTCCAGCTTTCATAAAGCATGTATCATGTTACTGTATGATGTTTATGCATACGCCAGAACATTATCTTACTGTTGTAGGATGATTTATGATGTAAACAGAAAAGGTACACATCATGGATTTTGTGGAGTTTAATCTGCCAGGGAAAATTATTGTGCAATGAGTTTGCAAAATATTGCTGCCAAGTCAGGATGTTTGGCTAACTGTTAAATGATTTTTATATTTATATTTTTTACCTTGATGTACTGTCTCTTTTTAATAGAGAATAAATATGTTCATTCTTTTAAAATCATACTATGTTTCATTTTATTAATTCCCCTCTTCATATTAAGAACAGGTATGTTTTCTTGTGTATAGGTGTCATTTATTTGAATTATAAAATCATGTAATTGTTTAGGTTGGAAAAGATCTCTAAGATAGAGTCCAACCATTACCCTAACACTGCCAAGTCCACCATTAAACCCTGTCCCTGAGTGCCACATTCACACATCTTTTAAATAGCTCCAGGGATGGTGAGTCAGCCACTTCCCTGGGCAGCCTGTTCCTGTGCTTGACAACCCTCATTGAAGAACTTTTTCTTAATATCCAGCCTAAACCCACCCTGCCACAGCTTGAGGCCATTTGCTCTTATCTTTTCCCTTGTTGCCTGGGAAAAGAGACATCCATTTTAATTTCAGAGTTGCAGACTTTTGTAATATTATTTCAAAAGTGAATATTTACTTTTTCTCCAGAGTCATATGTTATTTTAAAATCGTTTTCAATTTTGTAGAAACATAATATTGAAGAATGCAGTTTAAAAAGTCAGTGAAATTTTAATATTATATTTCTGAGAAGCTTGAATACTTTTTACTAAGCAGCCCCTTAAATGGGAGCATTGGTCCTTCATAATAATATCAATTAATTGTTACTTGCATGCAAAATCCTATCAAGAAATATAAACAGGGTTTCTACAAAGTAGATGGTTCTTTCAAGCAGATTTCAGGGGAATAGAATCAAACCTTTCAGGATCCTAAGACAGAACAAAATGGCTATGTGCTGCTAGAAGGACATTTACATACAGAAGATCAAAATGTATCTCACAGAAGCCACACTGAAAAAATTAGGCATGAAGAGACAAGCAAGTCTTTGATGTGTCATTCAGCAGAGATCCCCACGGATGTCTAATGTCCACTACAAAACATTTTAATGCTTGTTATCCTCTATCCTGTATTACTAATAAACTTCCCAGGATGATGATGGAAACAGAGAAAGTGCAAATAATGTAGAAAGTGTGGAAGGAACACTTAAGCATCATCCAAACATGTCTTTGTCCTTATGTCTAGAGGGTTGTGTGACCTTACAGAGGCTGTTTGTCCAGCAGAAGAGAGAACCCTTAGTATTTCCAACAACATGACTTTATAAAGGGAACAGCACTTTGAGACACTGTCTTTTTGATAACATGAAATAATGTTCATAAACATCTTCATAAACAATACAAAATGCTGTAATCTTAGTACTTAAATACTCTCTGCTCTCTGGATATCACAGAAGAGCAGCCCTTCTTTTCTGTGTTAAGAACATGAGGCATACTGAGAGCAAAAACTGAGGCTTAAAATAATACTGGAATCTGCCATTCATCTATTAAGCTGTGAGAAAGAATCCCCAGTCTTTCTGATGGTTGTAATCTTAGGTATTTTGTGTGTTCTAGAAACAGAGGGAAGTATTCTTTCTTTTCTGCTGAATGCAGGAGGCAAAAAACATTTTCTGATTTCTTTGAGCTGTTTAGCCATTTTGACATGTTCCAAAATTATCCTTTCTGTTCTACAAATCCCACTTAATTCAGCTTGGCAAATTCTGAGCATCTGGCAAGGATAATCTGTGGTTTCAATCAGTTATACCTCACACTGTATTTTGTAACTGTACACTCTAACAGTCTGTTTCATGTACTATGGCTCTCTGAGCAAGCAAGGGTAAGGCTAACTGGTACTTGCAGATGTTGCTGTAGGAAGCCTATGAGCAAAACCCACAAGAAAGGTTGTAACTAAACTCATGGGGATTATTCTGCTTTTTGTATGAAGCTTAAGACTTGATCCAGTACTTTACTCCTGGAGGGAGTTCTAGTCAGCTGCAGGCAAAGCTATGCTTGCTGTTGTCAAGTGAGATGATAGTTTGATTTGGCATTGACAGCGTAGCCTGACAGCTGCTGAGGATGATCAAACTGGCAAAGGAAGGAGGCAATGTGCTGCACAATGATCCTGCCTGCTCCTCACATCCTCAACATTTGCATCACTTCAGACACACACCAAGAATGTGTTTCCTCAAATATGGAATTTCCCCCAGGTTATATCTGTACCTAATCTGTAGCCAATCAGACCTGGAACCGCAGTTTAAAGGTTCATTATTGCAAGAACTTGGAATACTCAAAAAAAAAAAAAAAAAGGTTGTTAAATGAATATTTGACTAATACATGTCTGGAATGGCTTTTTTGAATCCCATACTAGAAATATCTGTATTTCCTCCTCATGACATAGATGACATAGTCTAGCATACATGTTCCCTATTTCTCCAATGCTTTCAAAGGTAACTTAGTTTCTAAACTCTGAGGGATTGAATCCATTTGTGTGTTGTGTGTACTTTGAAATGTCTTCTGTAGCAGTTTACTTTAGTCTAAGTTTGGTTGTGCATGTGAGAAAAAATCATGAGCAGAAGACCCAAACAAACACATAACTTCAGGTCTTTGCAATTCAATGAAAGCATATACTGGAGATAAAGCAAATAAGGGTTGGCTTTTTTCCTGTTTTCATTGAAAGCTCAGCATATACTGTGCCACTGAGCGTGAGAGAACAGTAAATTCTGTGTATTGATAGTGGTGAGATTTTAAAACAGGATTTTAAAAGATGTTAGTTCCTATATTTGCATTTCCCCATGGTCTTTACCACAAATCTTTACCAGACAAAAGGAAGGGCATGACACTCGCTTGTAAGGGTTTATGTAAGAAAACCAAACCCCACTTTCTCTCTTCTGTTCCAAAATTCTCCTAGCTTCCTTCCTCTTTATAATGTGACATGGTGTTGCACACAGACTTCCTATCCAATCTGCTGAAAGCTAGACTGTGGTCATTTGTGAGTAAATAGAAGGATGTTTGCAGAGACCTTTGAAGCTATATAATGAATGTTTTTGGGGTTGCTATTGTCCACTTTATATATTCAAAATTTAATAAAGCTCAAAGAAATAAGATTTTATGCATTTCTCTATCTTAACTCTTAGGCACACATTAAATATTGAACTCTTTGTCTGTTCTTGTGATTTGCAGGAGTTCCCAAATTCTCACTGGCAATTTAGTCCTATACTTCTCTTGAAATTTAGTCTGAGTCTTTCAAATGATACCCAGTTTGGCAATTTTGAGATAAGAGTACAACACTGCAAAGGGACAGGTTTCTACGTAGTGGGTGTGTTTTCAGAGCTGCTGTAAAGTGGGCTCCTCATGTGCTTTGGAGTGAGCATATGATGCTTAGAGCCATGCTGAGTCAATATTCAGTGCTGGAAAAGGCTTTGTCCTCCCTCATGCTGATCGAGTGCAAGCATTTTACAGGGGAAAACCTACACAGTTCTGGTCTATAACTATGATTTCTTATGATTTTTTGTGATTTATTATTATGAAAAATAATCTATATCAATAATGGATTTAGTGACTTGGTTAATCTAGTGTGTTATCTGGATTAAATTAAAAATCAGCATCTCTTTGGGTAATGCTATCTCTAAATTAATTTTGAAGCAATTTGTGATAACAGAACACTTAATTGTCATCTGTTGCCTCTCAGTATCATTGGAAGGAATGAATCACTCTGATGTGGCTTTATATTAGTGGCCTCAGCAGTCACTTCACTTATTCTTGCTTCCATGCACAAGTATTAAGCTTCCTCTATTACCTGCCTAAATCCATGCAACCCTTTTTGAGCTAGTAATGGATCTGTATCTGAAAAAATCATCTGTCTTGGGCTCTCTGAAAATATGAAACTCCACTGGATTTATTCACAGATTTCTTCGGGGGAGAGACCGACTGGAGTGTGAGCTCACCATCACATTTGCATGTAAACCCCGTCAAAGCCCTGGCTTTGCATGCTCAGATACTGACACTGGTCCTGATTGCTCACAACAATCCAACCTGAAAGGTCTTTGTAGCACAGTCTGGAGCTGTGGTTGCAGCATGGTTTTCTTGTAAAAGCAACTGCCAAACAATTGTTTTCCAAAACTTAAATGTGTTTCTAATTTAGGGAAATTTGTTTACTGAAAAAAAGTCCCATACTATCCCGTAAGCTAACCAGCATAAGCATTCCAGGCTTTAAAGGGAACAGAACCAATGCAGAGGGCCCTTTAGCTGTGGAAAACAATGCTGAGTTTTTGGTCCTTCTTTTCAAACTTTCTTCTCAAAGAGAAGATTTTAAAAGCTTACTAATAACCTTGTCTCCCAATCTGGAATAATTGCTCAAGGCTATAGGTGTGCACAGGGGAAGAAGAGAAAGGAGGGTGGGAAATCACTTTTATTTCTGTCCCTTGGTGCAGTATGCAGTGCTGTCAGGTACGGATGGAGTGTTGCACTGATATATCCTTCCCACCAGAGCACAGATGCTTTCAGCTCTCAGGTTCTTACTGCTGGAATGGCTCAGACTCCACATCCACACACAGCCTTTCCTTATTGTTATCTCTTTCTTTCTGGAAATTCCCACAGCAGCAAAACACAGTGACCTGCAAGAGGGAGCTCCACTTTTCATCAGCATAAATGCAAATATATTTTTGTGGCACCAAGCATAAGACTAAGTTAAAAAGATCTACAGGCACATGGACTGGAGTGCCTCTTCCATGCTCAGATTTGAGATAGCAGGTTTTACTTGTGGAAAATACAAAAGCCAGGAATCCAAAGGGGAAGGTTAGTAGGGCAGGCAGGCAGAAACATGATTACTTTGGTTTCAGTCCGTTGAGAGGGACTTCAATACTACAGATATGTGATTTAAAGGGATGGGAAAGGATGGGCTACCTGTACTTCCAGGGAGAATTTAGATGGCATATATTTTTATTTGTCCTCAGAACTAGAGCAGCCAACAATTCAGGGGATTAAGTAGTCCAAAATCTAGGATGAGCTACAGAAAAACTGTTTTTAAGGTGAGCAAGATGCACCCTCTTTACCAAAAGAATATGAAAAAGCAGTGCTAGAAATTTTCTTGGTGTCTGTTTACACACCATTTCAGCCCTTCACAGCAGCTGTGAAAAATGACACCTCTAATAAACAACACACATGGGTAATTTCACAGCCCCTTTAAGGGATTTATTTACAAAACTTCTGGAACTAGTCTAAATAACTGAGACAGTGGAATTTGTCAAGCTCTCTAGACAAATGAACTTGGAAAATGGAATGATTTAAAACTGCATAAGAAGTCCCCTGACACTTGCAACTTACAAAACCTGTAAGATCAGAAGTGTTCTTCTCATTTGAGCTTACAGAAAGCGCAAATGCCCACCAGCTGCCTTCCCCTCTGTTTTTATCCTAGCAATCTCCACTGGTATTCTCCCTTCCTGGTAATGCCAGAATACTTCTGAGCAGCTGCTGACAACCTCCCCTTGTCCTCTAAGGAACCTGGCTGAGTCCTGCCAGCTGCTTTGCCAGGTTTGCCATGTTTTGTCCCTTGGGCAGTCAGATGATCACTCCCAGGTGCCTGCATCACTTGAGAATCCATAATGCATTGCATGCACAAGTCCTGCTGCAAACAGAGGCTTAGCCCTCACAGCCTGTCCTGAAAACTATGTCTGAGAGGCCAAACTCCTGGTCTGACCCTTTTCCTCTTCTATTCAGCTCCAGGCAGGCTTGCTTCCATTTCAGGTGTTTACTCTCAAGGTTTTTCCCCCCTGGGGGTAGGAGGGCCTCTGTTACCTCCCCACCTGCATCTCTAGAGCCTATTTGAGCCCAGCCCAGCTCAGCTCAGAGGAGTAGGAGAGGTTTTTCTGTCCTCTGCTGCAGGGTGGTCCTGGTTTGGCTCCCTGTGCTCACTGGAGTGACCTGCACTGTGCTGGACTGTGCTGCTTGAGGGTGGGGGAGCTGAAGCTGCCCTGTGGTCTGGGTGCTCTGGTGGGGGTGCTGTGGGAGGGGAAAGGGCTCTGGTGGGGCTGGGATGGTTGGGTCAGCACCATCTAGGGCTATGCTGCCCTAGAGCTGCAGGATGGAGACTTTGAGGGTGTCAGATTTTCTTATCAGCAACAATTCCGGTGTGATCGGGCGTAGCCCAAAGTCAGAGCCTCAGGAAAGTTAATAATGGCTTATTAGCTTTGGTACTACTGTGGTGAGGAAAGCAAAAGGTTATGTAATTACTTGTTCTGTGGGTTTGATTGTTTCCATTGTCCTTCCTCTGTTCCCATAGCTATGGCTCATCATTCATTGAGCTTGTCTGATGTTTCTTGTGACTCACCTGTGGAGAATTGCTTTTCCAGTTCATGACATCTCTGCTTCATATTATGTAGCAGGCCTATTTCCTAAACCAGCAAGCTGAAGCAAAATCACTAGCTTGGACCTTGCAACTGTCTGGTGGGTAACAAGTCTATGTAGCAGCACTCTTTTGGAAGTACCATGACTGAGAGTTTACTATTTTATTTGCTTTCTTACAAATCCTGATGCTATGCTCCTAACTAATCCCCCCTTCCCACCCTGTCAAACCTGGGCTCTATGCCTACTGCTCTGCATCCTTTTCTTTCTGGAGATTAATTGCATAGTTTAGCCAATATGCTGTATGCTTTTCTTCTTTTTTTTTTTTTTCCCTCTTTTTGTGACTCCGATTTGTATCTTGAGTAGTTGAACCGTTTTTCAGAAGAAGGAATTTCATTTCCCTCTGCACTTGGCACAGCTTGCAGAAGAGCACTGTTAAACTCTGAAAGCTATGGACAGATAACAAAAGAGCAGAGCATGTAAAATGTGGAAAGGCACATGCACTCAGCCATAGCAGCACAACAAGCTGATTCTCTGTTTTATTTCCTTTGTATATTGAACTTCAGCTTACTGCTTCGCTGATTTTCTTTTAGACCTCTTAATTATAGGGTAGTGGGATAAATTAGTGCTTATGTACTAGCATCAGTCCTGTTTCTAGAAGTTAGCTATCCTGCTAGATCCTAATTTACAGTTAGTACTAATTCAATTAATATTATTTATTTACAATACTATTTTGAAACCCTGACAAAAATCTAGGTGCCAGGAGCTATATAAATAGAGGGAAAAAACTCTCCCAAGAGGCTAAAGTCATAGTGTGGGCCTTCTGCATTCAGAACTTACTTAGTCCTGGTAGCTAGAGGGAAGTTCTAAACCAAGACCGAAGAAATCTACAATGTGTATTTTGTGGAAGCTGTATTTACTTCTTTATTAGAAGAATTTAATCAAAACTTTCTCATTACAGACATTTAAGTTTGACTTGGCAGTAACTGGTCCTTTCAGATACCTGAAAAGCTGGTGTGTGTCTGTTATCAACAAAGCACTAATGTGTAGACAAAACAATGGGGATTTTAATTTTTTTTTTTATTTCTTAGTGCTGTTATTACAAACCTTGATTAATTAATGTAGCTGTAGCACCTACTAAGCTTCTAACTGGCTGTGGCAAGGAGCAGGATTTAGAAGTTTGTTTTGCTTCTGGCAATGTACATGAAGTCCACTGTTGTAAGAGATTTCTAATAATTATGCTGTTACAGCTGTATACTTAAGGTACTTCTGCCTTTTAAGGTAAAAATTCCAGACAGTGGCAGAAGAAAAACAGCAGGATTCAAGTTTGGACTTAAGTCACACAAAGGTAGCTGGTGTCTGTCCTAATACCTTTGACAGTGGCTCTCAGACACAACTGCATTTCATTCTGCTTGAGTGGGAATTCCAGGATGAGATTATTAGAAATGGATGTGTGGCACTTCTGGTGATTGTCCAGCAATATGTTTGGTGGTTGTCCAGCTCATGGTAGTGCACATCCATCTGCATTTTATTTCTCTATGCAAACATATACATATAAATATTATTTTTATATGTACATGTGAATTACCCATTGCTTTTTTCTTTTGGTATTTATATATATATATATAACAATGGCATATAAAATGTGGTGTAAGAAAGCTGGAGATGACCTCAAACCAGAGTCATGGCTGGTAGTTAGAGACAAACATCTGCAGAAAGCACCACGAGGGAGCAGTGATGGGGAGACATGGGCATGCCTGCTCACTCTCACGAGAAACCTAAGGGTTCTCCCCCAGGTAAAGAGTGCTGCCAGAGAACGAGGCAGCTGAAACTTGTGTGGTAGTGGTAGTGTCATTTTTCACTCAGTTTCAGAAGGAAACAAGTTACGCAACGGCAGCTTATGTCAGAGCCTTCCAGTAATTTGTGGACAGGTTACACAACTCAGCACAATTGGACAGAGCAGGAGAGGTCCCAAGATATTAAGTGCTCTCAAATTTTGTGGGACTCACTAGCTGGGTAGAGGCAAGAGGTATTTGCACCATTTTAGCTACTCATTTAGGGCAGGAAGTGACCCTGGTTCGCTCAGTGTGAAAGCAGTGTGCCAGCCCTGCACAGACATTAACTGCAGCCTCTACTGTCTGTTCCTCAGTGTAAGGCCAAGCAAGATACAAGAGAGATGTTCTGGGGAGGGGGTCGGTGTGTGGGGTGAGCTCTGGGGACGTGGGAAAGGAATGAGGATTCTGTGGGGCAGTATAGTAAGCCTGGAGGTAGCTGGAGATCCTGCTGCATCGAGGAGGACCTGGCAGAGGTTCTGTGGTTTTTGTGGTTGTTGTGTTTAACTCACTAAGTCAATAATGCACAGGGAACAAGGATTTACAGCTCACAAGCAGTTTCTTTGATTTGAACCATGCCCCTTATTTTTCACTGAGTAACAAAATCAAGAGCCACTTCATGACCCCAGTGAGCAGTTTTGCAGAAGACACCTCATGGTGAGCTCATCAGTGTCACAGGAGGTGAGCACAGGAAGGTGAACTCCAGGGCTGGGACTCCTCCTTGTGAAAAGGGAGAGCAGCTCTTGGTCAGTGCTGTAGGAGAGGCAGTGGTGGCAGACTGATCACAGGGAAAATTGAGTGGTAGGAAGCATGGGATGAATCCTGGGAGGTGGCTGGCTTCAGAGCCCACATTACTACTGATAATTGTAGACAGTGAAGCTCCCCATAGAATGTCAGCAGTTCTAAGTGAAGGCACAGAAATCGTGATTTAATGGCATGGATGTGTAACTTTCTGTGTTTTTAATAATCTCTTACCAAAAAACTGTTCCTGATATCATTATTTTATATCTTTCTCCTAGCACAATAAATTCTTTTTTAATTTTACTAGTTTAGATGGGTTTAAGACACAAGATTGCATGATAATAATGTAAGCCAATATAAATCTTGGGAATAGACACATTAATTATCAAATCAAGTAATCTTTTGTGAGAAGAAAGGTACTCCACATTAACTGGATATGAAATCAATATGAAGAATTTCCTTAGAAATTGCAAATTGCTTTTATTTGTCTTTGACAATTACCAGCCCTCACCTCACCCAGCTCAGCACTTCCAGTTCTGCATCCCCACCTGGAAAGCCTCCTTGCACAGGGTGGTTCCAGTGCTTTCCCCATACTCCCTTTCCCCTTCTCCTGCTTCTACATCTCTTAGTACTTTCTCAGAGGGGGAACAAATTCTGTAGAATATCTGGAAATGAAAACTCCAGCTGTTTGTCTTTCTTCTTGTTTTTTGGTTTTTTTGTTTTTTTTTGTTTTTTTTTTTAATATAGTTTCTCTTTAGCATTTTGGTATCATCTTGACCAAGTGACACCTGACTGAGAGATTTCTGATTCCAGAAATCTCTTTTGGAGATTGGTTGGAAGGAGCTGCACTGGCTTTGTTTGAGCAATACTCTGAAAGTGTTCCGTGCTGCCTACAGGTATTGCATTGATCTGAGTCATGTCATCCTGGCTGATATGAGTGGTTTGCATCTGGAGTAGAAGATTTTGGGGTTTCCCCCCCTCATTTTGAGTAGGCTCTAATCCTTTCCGCCAGGTAGAAGCTTGGTTTTGGCTTGCAGCTTGTCAAGATGAAGCTCTAAACCTCCGCTTTAAGAAAAAGGAAGTGCTGATGAAGACTTCAGCAATGTTTCCCGTGAGCCAAAATTAACAACTGAATCTGGAAGGGTGGGGGAGAAAAGCTTACTCAAAAATACAAGGATCTGAAATGTTTTCTGGGGTTTTCCCAACTTGGTAATGCAAAAGGGGAATAACATTCTTTAAGGACAGAGAGAGCAGAATTTTTCTTGTGGCAAAGTGGGAGTTTCCTGTTCACGTGAAATCCTGGGTTAGACCTCAAGCAGCATTAAAAAGGTAGTAGAACAAAATCTGTGGAAATAACTACTGCAGAAACTGGCTGAGGTTAACTATCTCTGCCTTTGCAGCAAGGAGAACTGCTCTCTGTTGAATACTGATATTTTTGTACTTATAGTTCCCTTTCTCTTGGATATTTTTCCTCCACAGCCTTCTTTTTTTTCCTGATGCCATGCCATTCTGCAATGCTAATTTTACCTCCAAAAGCTTTCTGGTTCTTTGTCAGCTTTACTCTCAGGCCTCCTTTTGAGGAAATGAAAATTCAGAGGAGTCATAAGTAATGCTAGTTCACAACTCTTCTAATCACACACCGAGGAAAAAAGACAATGTCTGTCAAAGCCTTTCATCTCTCATGGTTTTGTGAATCATATTGTTAGCCACTGTCAGTCTTTTATAAAAAAACCCAGCTCACTCATGAATTTATACTTTTAAAAATTTTTGGATATAACATTTTTGAACTTTCTTTTTGCAGGAAATAGGGATAATTGAAATATTTTTTTTTGAGATAGGCACAACTGTAACCAGTTCCAAACTTTACTGTGCCTGCTAGGTAACTAGACTTCATTTGATTGAAAATGTTAATTACTGGTTCCCCAGGAAGAAAAGAGCAACACAGATGCTTAATCTTAGCCACAGATCTGTGCAGAATATGTTCAACTGGTGTTGCCTTCATCTGTTTTACTTTATAGGATGCAGGTTGGCCAAGGTGGAAAAGAAAGGATTCAGCTTTGAAGAGGGTTGAGCAACGCTAATGATGTGATGGTCCAGAATTGTAATGAAGAATGTGTGACTTGTGTAAACTAAGTGGTGCAGACAGAAGGTTGAGAAGAAGCTCACAAGTTGTTCACCTCACGGTGGACCTGTTTTCTGACTAGACAGTGAAGATGCAAATTTATCACAAAATGTGCCTAGCATCCACTGTGACCTCCTTCTCTAAGGGTTGCAGAAATAGAGAACCAGTCTCCTTGCTCCTTTCCTGGTCAGGTGAGCTGAGGACTAAGCAATTAAAACTGCTCAATACTGGGGTGTGTTAACCTACCCACAAGGAATTAGATAAAATGCATTTGTCTAATATAGGAATCTAGATTAAATTACATTTATCTAAAGCTCATTCTGAAGTGAAAACAAAAAGTGAAAACAGAAACATTGTGATTTCATTGGAATGGAAAGCTCTGGCACTTTGTTTCAAAAGTACTTGTTAAAATGTCTTTTTGGGTTTGTTTTGATTTTTCTTTTTCCCCACCTCTGTGCTTTTAATCTTATTCCATCCTTTAAAATTCTCCTTACCATCTCCATATTGCTCCTAGTGGTGAGTTCCACAGACTGTCACTACTCTGGCCTCACACTCCTGTTCTCCCCTTGACTTGTGCAGTTTGTACTCGAGCTCCTGAGCCCGCAGTGCCTGCGGCTGGCACGGGAGGAGGCTCAGCCCTGGGGCAGGGCACGGTGCTCTCGTGTCCCCACCTGCCTCTGCAGGGGCCCCCCTCTCCCAGGGACCACGTGGGAAAGGTGCCCAGATGTGCAGAGCTGGCTGCACACAGCAGAACACAAAAATCAGAGCTTTCTGTGACATTAGTGGCCTCACTTGGAAAAACAGTCATATGGAATCAAGCCAAGCGGGATATTTTAAGTTCCATTTCTAAGAATGAATCTATTTCTTGAAATTTTAAATTTTTATATTAATTCAAAATTCTAAGTTTAATTTGAAAACAAAATTAAAAGCATTTGATTTTGAAAAATGAAAATGAATCATACATAATTGTTGCTTTAAAAATTTGATCTTTCGCTCAAGCAGGAATAATAGAAATTTTCAAATAGTTTTTAATAGTCCAAATACCTATCTTTTCAACAAAAATTTAGTTTTACTCTGAGGAAAATCACATAGCTTCTATGTGATCATTTAATGCATGACATCATCTCTGGAGGGTTTGTTCTTCTATTTCAACTAAAAAAAAGTGTTTTCCTTTCTTTCTTTACATTTCTTTACTCTGATTTACCTTTTGGTATTGTGTAACAACTAGGCATACACACAAAACATCTATTTTTTGTATATTATTATGCATACTTCATCTAAACCTTGTAAGCTCTTCCTAGTTGCACTAGTGACAGTGTCTGTTGTGGTTTATTGGATATTTTAATCCTTTAATTTATTAGAATGGATAATTTGATGTCAGGAGGGACTGAAGAATGCAGTGGACTTTGAAGGTGCTGTGCAAAATCTGTACACTGAATTTACATAAAACAGATGCTGACAACAATGACATTTCTCATTTCTGCTACTGGGGGCTCATTCTACTTGAGACACATTTTGGCTTTGTGGACTATGTGGAAGCAAGGCCTGTAAATGCAGCTTCTGTTTTCTACAAGTGTGAGCAAAGCCCTGCATCTTGCCGCTCCTGAAAGCAGTTGGTAGTTCTGCAGCTTGCAGCTGAATCATCCTTGTGTGTTTATTTCACAGGCACTCTGAGGTTTTTTCACCCTAATTGCTGTGGGTTATTGCGTAGCCCAGAATTATTTTGCTGCATACAAAGCAATTTAATTCCTGCTTGCTTAAGTGGCTTAAATCCTGTTCTGATTGCATGTCTTCCAACTTGACAGGAGTCATAACCATAGGTGCTAGATCCTATAGAAAATATCACATGTAATTCAGAATTGGGCTAATTCTTAGTTCTTTACTGAAGAGGTCACTAAAGCTTGTATGAGTTTGGTCTACAAAGCTCTTTTGTTGGACTCTGTTCTTTGCTGAAGGCCAGTGTAATCCCTAATTGTGTATCCCACAAACAAGAATGAGACTGAGCAAAGAATCCCTCAGTAACATGCTGGGCAGGGCTCGATTGAAGAGATGTAGGACTTCAGGCTGCTGGAAATGGGCTGAAGTGGAGGGTGGCCTATGTTTCAAAGGACTTAAAAGTCACATAGAGTTCAGCAGCCTGGGACACTGCTTTCTGCAAAAAGCACAGTCAGAAACAGAGCTGAGATTCCTAATGGTGTTCTGCAAGTTTAAAAGACGTTTTCAATGTGAGACTGAAGGAAGACAGTGTGTTCTGGCATCATTGTCTTTTATTTTCTTTACAAATAAAAATACCCTAGCCCAAAAATAAAAGAAAGGGGGAAAAAAGAAAAGAAGAAGAAGAAAAGCAATTTTCTGTGAAGGCAGATTGAGTTGCTTAAGATATTACTGTTTTCCTTAAAGAGGAAAGAGACAAAATCCTGGTGGATTTTTTTGGTTGGGAAACCAACTGAACCATGGGGAATGTGGAGCTGAAGGACATAATGAACAGGGAGTAGAACTGAGCACAGTGCAGAGGAAAAGAGGCTGGAATAGCAGGGCTGTCGGGTGTGATTTATGAGGGAGGAAGATGGTTTAAGGTGAGCTGCTGGATCCCCAGAGAGGCTGGGGAGTTTTTTTTTGACAGTTGATTAGTTACTTTCTTATTATTACTTACTGCTAAATTGCTTAAGACAAACTTGGCTTTATGGCATGGATGCCCACAAGGAGGAAAATAAATGTATATTGCAATGGTGAGTAATTTTTGAGTGCTTATAGAAGCATTTTCTCACTTAGGGGTTAGAAATGCATTCCCTACCAACTCAGCTTAGTTAGAAACATTCCTCTTGTATATTAAAAACTGAGAGAAGTATACTAAAGTTGTTAAATAAAATAGATCAGCACCAACATCTTATTTGTCCTCTATGCTAAAAACTCTGAGTCCTTGCCACCACAAAACTCTGAATTGTTGCTTCCTGGAGAAAATGTTGATAATTTTCTATCTTCATACTATAAGAAATATGGCTCTTTATGGCTCCACACTAATGTATTGTTCCATAAATCATTGCAGGACAACAGTACATCTCTGATTGGACCTGACACGAGGCCCAGGTGTGCCAGAATCTTCCCAAAAGAAGCAATAGAAGACTCCTGTAAGATTTCCATTGTACTGTGCTCTTGAACTTAGAAATAATGACAAGGAAAACCAACATATTACTGATAATGAGATTACTCATTTCCCAAACATTGGTAGACACTGGCTAATAACAAACCTAGCAGCAGGACCAGGAAATTAACTGACTTTGTTGGGTCAACTGGCTAACAACATTCCTGCTGATATTCAACATATCCTGCTGATATGAAATATAAATACCCAGATATTTCTGTGGAAAAAGAAAAAATTCTGCTGCTCCCACTCCCTAATCAGATTCTTTCCGTCCTCACCCAAAGTCCAGCTCTCAACCCACTGTCTTTATGTGTTGACTTTTAATTACTTACTTGATTTTTTAGCAACTAGAACAGCATCTCAGTATGTATCTGTGAAAGTGGATTGGGATAACTGTCTTCTACATGGGCTTCTGAAAATCTAGGTCAGAGTGTGTTCAAATTCTGACTGATGTAATCACTTCTGGTGGCAGAAAGTCTAATAGAGCAAAGCTATTTGTACTTGAATGTCAACTCAAATGCTTCCCATACTCTGGGTTTTGATCTCCTTCCTTCACGAGCAGCACAGATAATGAAGAAGTCTGTGACACAATGTCTTCATTGTACAAATGACTCTTGGCACTTTGTCTTTTTATTCTGGCACAAAGATGAAGAGGCTGCTTGGCTTTCCAGCAGAGAGTGAACTGCATCTTGCCAAAGATGCAGAAAAAGCAAAAGGGTGGAGGAACAAGTGTGTGTGTACGGTGGAGGTCCCTTTGATTACGGCACTGTGAACATTCGTGGTGTGCTCAGCCTGGTTAATGACACCTTCTGTTGCAGTTACTACAAACATTTGACATCAGCTCAGGCCCTGAAACCCATCAGCTCTCTGAGGCTGGCACAGAGACAAGAGTTCCCTGAGGTCTATAAGTGCTATTTGAAACTAGCCCTGCTGTGAGCAGAGGGCTGGACCAGGTGATCTCTACAATCCTGCCAGCCTCTAGAATTACATGGTTTCCTCTGTTTCCATGGGGGCCTGAGGCAGCCAGGGTAATGATGCTTGTGCCAGGCACTTCTGCCCCTGTGGGAGAGAGGTGGCTTCTGAATTTTCTCCAGTTCTCTGCTGCCCTCCAGTATTTTTCACCCTTAGCTGTGCTCAGCCTTCACAATTGGAAGAGGAGCAATGAACCCTAGCAGGGCCCTCTTCCAAGTGCAGAGGCTTTTTTGTTACTTTCTGCTAGCAGAGATGAGCTGCTAGGGAGATGAACTTTTTTTTAACCTTGACTTAGTTCTTCATGGAGTTACAAACCTGGCAGGGGGTGCTCCCAACAGGAGCCCTGTCCCCTTCTCCCCATTCCCATCGCAGTGTGATGCGGTGGCATCATGCTTCCTTCTCTGTGGTGATGTACTTGGAGTGGGCTCTGCTGGTTCCCTTCCCTCAGCATCTGCTCTGAGGTCTCTGACCCTTTGAACTTGCTTCTGTCTATCAGCAGAGTGTGGGTAGGACAGTGAGCACAGTCGTCTCAACAGGAAAGTGCTTCCTGGGAAGCCGTGAATCACTTTCTGGGGCTGTTGTCATGATTTCCCGTCTTCACCACAAGCACTGGGGATCCAGACACCCACTCAGCCAGGAAAGGGCCCTCAGCAGCTGGGGTGCATCAGTGCAGGGGTCTGCTCCAAGTCCCCAGCTGCCCAGGGAGCTTTGTCACAGCTTTGGCTGCTCCTGTGAGATGGGTGGGAGTGAAGCTGAGTGTTGGGAACACCAGGAGCATCCTCTTCAGGGGCACCAAGCTGGAAGGGAGAGCAGCTGTGAAATTTGTGCCGTGCTGGGGAGGGGTTCAGCATTCACAGCCTGGATCAAACAGCCTGTGTACTGGACATGCTGTTAGTGTTTGTTTATTGTCAGAGTGTCCAGGAACTGTGCTGATGGATGAAGATCTCTCTTGTGGCTGGTACTGCGTAAACATGTGGTGCCTACAAACATCATTCTTCTCACACCCCCTCCTATACAGTCTATGCACTGGCTGTAAAGCACGGGGCAACAGGAAGGTCCAAGCAGATGGAAGAAGGTAGGGAAGCAGTTTCTTAACTGTGTACCATGGAAAAAAGGTTGTGTATCCTTGGAAAAGGACAACAAAATGCTTTTTGCTCCTGCTTAATGGGTTTTCCTTGCAAGCATGAGTTTTTGCAAGAGGTGCCTCCCTGAGAAGAGCAGTAGTGATGGACAGACTGAATAGTACTGGGAGCTAATCCTTCTGTGTAGATGGACAGATAGGCAGAAATCAGGAAGGCCTTGAAAGGTAGGATTAAAAACTTCAGTTTTGTGTGGGGGCCAACAAGGAAGGGATGTGATGGAGAAAAGATGAGAGAGTTGATTTTTCAGCTGCTTTCTAGGTGAACGAGAGCACGACAAGACTGTGCTTGATAGCTCCTCCTGAAAGGATGTTGCAACACTCGACATGATGAGAATGTGGGTAGGATTTTTGGCTGGTTCTTTGGGGCAGGAAATGTCATAGAAACAACTGCTGTGATTTATCTGTGTGCTGAACCTGAAGACTCAAAGAGAAGCCAGCCTCCAAGTCTCTTCCCGTGGTTTTGAGCAGACAAAAGGCTTAGCTTCAAGTGAGGAGACAGGAGGATAAAAGGAATTAAAAGCTGTAGATGCAAATATGGTAATATTCTTTTTGCTTGCTTGGGAACACTTTGCAACAGACATCTGAACTTCGCTATTCTTTTCATGATAGCTCCTTCACTGTTTATGAACCTAAATCAGCCATTTAGTGAGCTATTTATTGAAGGTTTCTTCCTTTTGTTGTCAAAAGCAGACATCCAATAATTAACGTTGTACTTCTAGTTAGCTTTACTGAAGCTGCCAGTTTGTAGAGTGGAAGCAAAGAATTTCTGTAACTTCTAATGATATATCACTGGTGATCTGGAGTGTTTGCATGGGGTTAGCTGGAGAAGTGGTTGTTAGCTCTGGAAAGCACAGGGAGAAAATAAGGGTTTGATTCAGATTAAAAGCTAAGCATGTCTGGATAAAGGTCAGTGGTTGGATTGGAGCTCTTATTTTACAGGAGTTTTTATAACTCTTTGTTAAATAGCCATGCCCATGTTCTGCACTACAGTTCATTGGCACACTAGCGTGGCACATTCCTAGGTGGTTTTATTGGGAGCTCACCTTTTAAGTAATTTCCCTCTTCCATTGTATGTTACTCCTTTTTCAGTTTTATGTACATTAGAATTCAGATTGCCAAAAAACCTCTGTTATCTAAGTTGTTGTAAAATTATGAGAACAGATAACAACACTTAGAGGTAGAGGTTAGAAACTGGTTATCAGGGTGTGCCTTGTACATAGAGGAAAAGGAATGGATACCAAAAGTCAGATATGTTGAAAATAGACCATGGTTAAAATACTGATTCATAGGAATATAGAAAATGTCATAGAACTTGATACGTAGACGGATTGAGCAGGCTAATTTTGTAACAAATGTTTCATGTTTTTCCACTGAGGATAAAGTCAAAAGCAGAGGGAAGAGCTAAACAGGTCACAGAGTATGAGAAGAGAGTTTAGAGAAAACAATGGGAATCATAAGATGAAGAGAGTGAGTTCTGGACTACACTAGAGCATCTGCTTTCCAGTAATGAACAAAACCAAGATTAAATGTACTTCTGTGAACCCCCAAAATTCTGAAAAAGGATGGGTAGTGGGTGCTGAGTTTCCAGTTGCAAGTCTAAAGCAGGTGGGTTTTGATGTTTAGTTTTATCACATTTTGTTTCTCTATGTTTGATGTGAACAAATATAATGAGTGAAAGTGATTTAGAGTGTTAAGTTGTACCATAGGCTATTTATAGTTTATCAGATACTCTCAGATACCAGTCAAGGCTGACATGAATCAGTGCTGAATGATGCAATGACCGTCTCACTGGCAGGGCTCAGTTTCTCTTTAGCAAGGGTTTGTCTCCATCAGACACACTGCTGAGAGGATGACAGCTTCCCACAGACAAACATACTCTTACAGGAAACTGTCTGTTCTGCAGGAAACTTGGAGGGAAATCTCTTGAGTTAAGCAGACTGTCTGCATCTCCTGTATTGGAATACCCAGCATCATCTTTACCACATACAACACAAGGGAAAACATCAGTCCTTGATTTTTATTTAGAGGCAACTCTTGTGCTTTTATAAAACATTTAAATTGTTTTTCAATTCAAGAACCTAAGTGTTATATTTTTAAGGACATTTGTTTTGGTCAAAGCATAGAAGTAGGTCTTGTAGCCCTGGAAGTTTTTTCACTATCATATTGGGTTTGCAAGTGTGATTGTTTGTTTGCCAGATGCATTAGAGACTTCTAGAGTTCTGACAGATGGAAATGTAACCAGAGGCCTGTGCAGCTGGGATGTTTACACTACAGTTTGTAAATTTTCCCATATGAGAAAATCCCTTGTAAGCTCACGAGAAAGTCTGGCAATTGAAGTATGTGGTGTTGTCATAGGCATATCAGCTCGTGAGGTAGCAGCACATGTCAGTTGTAGTGGTGTGAAGCCAAAAACATCTGCTCAGCCACAGGTGAGCTGAAGCTTTTATTTCCCCTCATCTGGTACACAGATGCCAGGCAGGCAGGTAATCCCTCACGTTCCTGCCAGAGGAGATGGCTCCCATGTCTGGATGACATGTGGGTGAGCCCAGTCACAATACAAGGAAGGATGATGACACAAGGCAGTAAGATAAGGCAGCATATTTGCTCCTTTCCTGTGCTGAAGACAAGAGCTCATCAGAGCAATGACGTGAGCACACTTCAGCAGTCCCGTGGGTGATTCTCTTGCCTGCCATTTCTAAGTGGCTGGTAAGGAGGGAGGGACAGATCCCCTCCCAGTGGCTGGGGAATCTGGCTTCCTTTTTAAGCTTCTTAGTCTAAACCTTATTTCACAGTTGAAAATTTTGTACTGCTCAGAATTAGACCCAGAGTGTATATTTTTTGTTTGATGATGATGAAGTCCCATTAAGTGCAAAGCACATAACAATGATTGAATTTTGATCCACTCAGATATTTGAGTTTATTTCTCATGCAGAATGACGCACAGAAACACAAGAAGCACCTCCCAGTGGTAAATTAATTTAACATTAATGTGTAAAAAACCCAAAGTATATCTTTAGACATGTTTAACACTGATACCTGAACACTTCATGCAAACCAGATTGTAGGTAAAGCCATTTGTTACAGAGATTGTTAAATAGAGGCTCTAGTAGAGGCTCTAACCTTTATCAGCTCTAACCTTTATCAGCTCAGCAATCACAAGGAACAGTGGAACTTTGCATTACCTGTTTTTATTATAATCTAAATGGGAGAAATTACTGAGCCAAACTATCAGAGTGAGCATGACTATAGAGAGAGTACTCTGTCTGGTTGGTTTCCTCTGATGGCAGTGCAGCCTCTTTACTGAAAGAACACCTTCTATAGGAAAATATGAGCATAAACCCATGAAACCTGATGTGGGAACTTTGGCAGGTATAACTCATAAAACTACATCTAAACAGTTTCTTCTTTCTTCGTTTTACCCTGACTAGAGTATTTACTGACTCTGCTGCTTTTATGTTATATTTCCTGCTAGGGTTTTCAGTGCACGCGCTGTAGGAACTCTTTTTAAAGGACATTTTTTGAGAAAAAAATTCCCAGTAGTTAATTTGTGTCAAAAAATTCTTCTGGCCCGCACTTGAAGATACAGTATGCAGTACAAACCAGTGAGAAATGGCTATTTCAGGAGCAGGATTTCACAACCTGGTGCTCCTCTCTATTAAGCACAACTCTATGTGGTTTCTGTTTGCCCCTTGGCATCAGAGCACCTTGGGAAGCAGAGTGTGGGAAATGAGCTGCCTTGGATGCAGAAGTGTTACTTGCTTCCTTGTCCTGCATTGTGGAAGGTAGGTCTTGTAATCAAGCTTAATTTTCTCTTTGTTTTAGTGTTATCTTTTAGTGTTAATAGGTTCTAGGAGAGCTAGGAATTGCTTTTGCTATGAGTACCGGGTTGGATGTGAGATCTATAAACACCTTCAGTGTGTGGGATTTAATGCCCCAATCTCAGGCAAGGAGCCAAAAAGACCTCAGCTCCTATGTACACAATTAATGTAGACAGCTCTTGGAGAGCTCCTGGTAGCTCAGGGAACCTGAGATCTCGAGATCAGTGCAGTTCCTCAGAACATGGGCTTGAACATACCTTCAAAGGGCCTGAGCTTTAATCCTGATTTACATGTACTTTAATTCTGACACATAGGCTGTTAAATTTTCTTTTTGCCCTGCATTGTCTAAGACTGCTGCACACTTGTCTAAAAATAAAGTCTCGGCTTAAGAGTCTGGAGGACCCATGTGCAGAGACAATAGGAAAGCAGTGACCACAAAGAGGGATGGAGGTCATTGTATCCAAATTGTTTTCAATATTCAGTAAGTATCACAGTGGGGGAAAGTTTTTCAGCAGGACTTGGAGCAGTTATTTTCATGTTGCAGTTACTAGCGGAAGGATCCTCCACATTTCATGTGCAAAGTGGAAATAAACACAAAGGGAGGAGTTTAAAATGTAAAGTGTAATGACTAGGCAACAAGCATGGCTGGTAGTGGAAGCTGTAACCTGACCTTGATTTTGTATGAGAAATGATGACCATAAATGGATTTTGTTATGGAAGATCTTGAAGGGGAAGGTCAATAGTTTGATGCGCTACAGCAAAGGAAAGATGCAAAGAGGACTAAGAGGTTCTAATACAGGAAAGAAACTAATTTTGAAATAGCATGTAGATTTTGTGTGAAAAGGTCAAGAACACCCTTTTTAGGAGAAAGACATGATAGTGGTGAGATGACTACCTGAAGAGCAAGTCTTGGATACATAAGAAAATAACACCTCTTGGTGATGGTGTACAAAAAGAATTGACAAGACTTAAGCATAACCTCAATCTGAGGACTCAAGGACAAGCCAGTGTCAGAAATAGTGAAATGAACATTTTATTGATGTCATTGTACCTTATTCATTGTGCCTGCAACATGATGAAAGACATTCAGATGGGAATTGTGAGTTCTTTTTAGATTTTTCTGGGTTTGAGTAGTAATCTTAACATCCCCAAGAAGATCCTTGACATATGAAAGAAAGTTTTGTTAGGACAAAAGTACCTGGTGTTCAGGAGTGGATCTGTAAATTGTCAGATGAGACAGATCCAGATATGGGATCTGAGTTTGTAAATCTTTTGATTTGCTGGATCTAAGGTATAAATGGAGAAGTGGAAAGGATTGTACATTTATGATCTTGGAAAACAGCTGACACTCAAAAAGGATAAGCATAAAATATTGGTTTGAGGAGAATTAAAATCCAAACCTGCTTTCACTATAGCGTTCAGGAAGGATGGAGGTGATGGATTGTTGCATGAACAACTAATTTTAGCAAGGAAGAAAGGAAGGAAGCCAAGCAGACTACACAGCAATTTAACCATTATAAAAATAAATAACAGCATTTGTAGGAAGTGTTTAATGTTTTGCTAAACCAGCCAAACTTGCTGGATAATAACACACCTATTGCCTGGTTTTATTCAGCAATATTGGATTGCCTAATAGAATGTAATACTTGAAGTAATGTTTTGGTTTTTTAAATTCTTATAGCAGGTTCAAAACCGAAATGCGTAATGTCAGGCTGATAATAAATAAAGGGCTTGTCCCTCAAGCATAAAAATAAACATTGCTTCAAAGTAACAGTTTAATATCAAAATAATATAAAAACCTAGAACCCACTATTTCACTTTAATAGCTTTGGGACTCTTAACAGCTCTTTTTGACCTCCAAAAAAAATTCTTGCTGATGGTCTTCTTTGCTTGACTCTACTCTTGCTTTTGGTGAAATTGGTTATTGATTTCAGTTGTTGCAAAAACATTATTTGGGGGCTTTATTTTTAGGTCTGGAACTGTAGATAACTCAAAGCATTTGTATTACAAAACTTAGGAAGCAAAGGCATCTTTGCAACATTTCTAGATGAGGCATAGCATGGATTTAATAGTTATTTTTATTTTTAAAATTAACTTTATTTAGAATATTACTCTATAATTTATAATATTTAATGTATTTATATAGTATGCAATTAATTGTGGTAATTATATTAATATAAAATTGTTATATTTTTATTAACATGATGTATTAATATTGTACTTTATAATAGTAATATTTAAATTTATTTGAATGAAATAGTTCACTTATTGAGGTTTTACTTTCTAGCTGCTAGACTTGGTGAGAGCAGAAAATATGAAGAGCATGTTTTACATGTTTAACTCCAAAAAACCATGAGGAGAGATTTAAAAAATTGTTGTGCTGACCCATTTATGACAGGTAAAGGAACAAAAGATAGCAAAAAATTATGTTGAGAAAATATGCTTAGAAATTATGAGTGTTTTGGGTTTTGTTCATGAATGACTTGACAGGAAGTCTCCTAGCATGTATGTTCCTTCATTCAATCATTTTCTTTCAAGTGCAGCAAAAAGCTTGGCTCAGGAAATATAATGGGGAAAATGTAATCAGCAAAGTGAACCTTAATGAGGAAGTGAAATTATTGTCGTACAACTTCTGAAAAGCATTTTCTTTTTCCTTTTTTCCATGAACAAGACACCATTCTTACATCATTTGACTAAAGTTATCCCTGACACCGTAGTAGGAGGCAATGAGGTAACCCTTTTCCTGTCCTATTTCTCATCTCTCAAAATGCTCTCTCCAAAGCTGGATCTGGGGCTGCTCCTTGTGTGACCCTCCGTGACTCTGCCTGGTTCCTGCAGGTACAGCTGGCCCCCTCAAGCCTCTCTTGCTCACGTGGCAGAAGGCTTTGAGCTTGTACCACAGTGGAAAAATGGCTTACTCCAAATTCAATGGTCAGCTGGGATACCTGTGTTAGAGCCAGGGTGGTCTGTTGTTTGGGATTAGTCTTTGAGGCTGGAGATGGAGGGGAAGGTTTATTCATGGGAACTGTAGAAACAGAGCTGACTGACTGCTTCAGAAAATATTTTCTGTAGGTCTGGTAGTGACTAAAGTGCTTAATCTCTGGTTATGGAGAGGGTAAAAGCATTTTGTTAGAGGTGGTTAAAGAAATGATCTTTCTGCTGGATTTTGTCAGGTAGAGTGGGATCCTAAGCACCTGGAAACAAATTCCTTATACTTGTTTCTTGGAGAAGTGGAAATATCTGCTATGTTTACGTAAAACTGTGCTCAGGGACAGCACTTGAGGAAACAAAGTTTGTTATTGATTGTTATTGTAATGCCTATGAAGAGAAAAAGGAATACTGTGGTCTCTGAATGCAAGTGTCTTTCATTGCTTTCTCAAACGTTAGTTCCAGTCCAAAAACTCGAGGTAACTTTAGCATCACGTGGTACGTCAGTCAGCTGCAGAATGGGGTCTAGAAAGGGCCTTGCTCTTTCACCATGGAATGTTTATGGTAATGCAGTAAGAGAGCTTCTGTGGCCAGTAAAGATTGTGCTGAGTTCAGGGTCTGCTGAGGAAGGCTTAGGGTGGGCTTTGGCTTAGAAATAGCCTTCCAGCAAGCAAACCCCACAAAACAGTGTTAGCTGTTTGGAGCTGTAGTGACTGCAGGGGTAGAAAGGAGAGCCTGTGCTGTCTGCTGTATTTCAGAGACTTGGAGATGGCTGCGCCAGGCATCAGTGTAGGGTTTGGGAGGATCTGTTGCCCTGGTGGATTTGGTTGGGATGATAGCTCATCACTCCTGTTTACCTGAGTGCACCTAATGTGATTCTGTTTCCATTTGAGCTTTCAAAGTTCTTAGATCTCAGAGAGTTTCTGGAGGATGCAGAACTATGAGTGATGTCTAAATGCAGATCAAACCAACCTGCTCCACCAGCATCAACCCTACAGCCTTAGTTAACTCTGGAGTGCTGGGCTGCCTCAGCTTGTGCAGCTGGACAGAATTTTCTTGACATCCATAACTCACTTATTCTGTGGATTTCAAAGTGCAGGGTTTTTTTGTTTGTTTGTTTGTTTTTTTGTTTTGTTTTGTTTTTTTTTTAACAAAAGAACATAAGCTTTAACTTCTTATTATGATGCTTGTTTCCTGTCAGACCTGACATTTCTTGGGCATCACAATTTCACTGACACAAAAAGGCTTTGCATATTTGTGGGATATGGAAGTAGGGATATATTTCCATGTGTAGAAGGATTTATGAAAGTGGCAGGCTAATCCAGTGAGTGTCTGCCTGTGTGGGAGGGAAGGAAGAGGTTGGCAGTGTGTTGGCTGATGTAACTCCTACTGAATAAGGAAGTTTACAATAAGGATGTAACTTCTGAATAAGGAAGTTTCCCAAGTTGTGCAACTCATTGGAAATGATGAGGTTTATCATTGTAATATCTATAGCCAAGGCTCTTGGAGGAACATCTAGTAGGTAATTTTCCTTCCACACTGGAAGAATAGTACTTCTGATGCTGAAGTGGGGCTCCCAAGGGATTTTTTTCTCTCATTTTGAGGATTTTCAGGAATAATTTGAAGTAATTAGAATTAAGGTGAGAACTAATTTTAGTTAAAATAGATATAATGCAGTAGAATATGTGTCTAATTTCAAATCCATTCTTGCCATGTATAATTTGTTCCTTTGAAAAATAAGTCCAGGGGATTCATTATATATGAGAAGGCATGAGTAGGGTTACAAACGTATTTGCAAAATACAATTTTTTCCACTTAATAAAATAAAGCACAAATTCATTTCTGCACAGGTGAGAGAGAAGTCTCCTTCTGTTGATGGATTTCTTTCTGTTGGAGAGCTTGCATCAGCCTTTGCTGACAATAACAGAGAATAGGCTCAACAGCAATGTCTCCTCTTTCTGCATTCTAGAAAATGCTAATTGCCAATATAAAACTGATATGATATTTCAATGTAAAATTTATTTTTATGCCATATTGTTGTTAAAAGCTTTGATGCTTTCAGAAAGAATAAGCGTCTTGCTTGAAACTGCAATTTTAGTCCTGCCAAGAGAATGCTTCAACAAACAGTTTTATTATTCTGATTATACCCTCTCTTGGTGAGGCTTAGCTATAATTATGGGAAATTAGGGAATTTTTCTGCTGTGGAAACATAATAATAACTTCTGTTAGTATTTTTAGATCAGTTTTGAAAATGTAGCTTTGAATGTTACTTTCAAATCTCACATTAATCAGATGTTTATATGCTGGGAAACTCCTGGCTGACAGAGGCAGCCAAAATCTTGTTAGTGGGGTAGATCAATTTGCATGTTCCTATGCTGAGAAAGTTAGAGGTTTTCAAATTTATTTTTTTAGTGGTAGCAAAAAGAGGTTCAGCAGAATAGGAAAAAGAAAAGGAAGGCTGGGAGCAGCAAAGCAGAGTTTGGGATGAAATAAAAGGAAATAAGATGGGTCTGAGAATGAGATTAGAGTCAGTTTTGGATGAAGACAGTGTTGTCTTTTATTTTTTTCTGCCTTCCTTTTGTCTCCTTTCATGCTCTCTGCTGTGCCTTGAGAGCCCCATGCTGCTTCATCATTCACGGGTCTGTCTCCCCCTGCAGCTGCCTGGTGCCAGCATTTCAGGCAGCAGTGACCACACCTGAGTTCTCCTGTTCTCTGCACCTATTTTAATGGTTGTCTTAGATGACTGGCATTCTTAGTCAGCACCAACCTCAGTGAAATATATGAGCTGTAACATACAGGAGGTCAGGTTGGCCCAGTGGTCTCAATGGGCCTAATGAGAACAAGCATCTCAAGTGGTCAGGGATCAAAATTGAGTTTTGGATTCAAGTCCTGGATCCATTACCTTACAGAGAAGAGCACAGGATGACATGAAAATGAATCATCTTCTTTCTGTGAGATTCAGAAGTATAAATGTCATGACCTTTTGTTTGTCTAAGGACAAAAAGAAGCAAGCAGAAGTTTTTAGCTTTGGAAGAAATGGGATAGTTAACTCCAACTTTGTTTCAGACTTGAGCTATGGACTGCTGACAAGTTTCTGATAAAGCTGACCTGGCACATTACTGGTCATATTGAAACTAACTAATTCAAAGAAACCCAGGCTATAAATCTCTTTCTGTATAGATAGTTTTAATCCCTTATTTAACATAGTGTGTTTGAATAACATGGGCCTGTGTCCTGCGCAGGGATAGAGTTGTTACAAAAGTTTGTTCAGTCAAGTGCAGGTAGTAGGGCTGGAAAAAACCACACCAAAATTAAAGAAGGTGTATTTTGAGAATATATTGTCAGAGTATTCTTCACCCAAATGATGAGCACACTCAGCTGGGGTTCTTGATATTTTAAGTACATCCTTTCTTTCTCTTTAAATATCTGAATCTCTATATACATCTAAGAGTTTATCTGACTGTTTAGAAGGCTAATAACAAAGTGGGGAGAAACAAGTTTCTTTTAATCTATGAGAGACTGAAAACATGCCTTTTGGAAGAAAAGGATGAGAACTTTGCTGTGTGCTGCCTCACCTGTTCCTTCAGCAGAGGTCTCTACAACTTATTTCTTATGATAGAAAGGTGTCCATCTAACTATGGATCTGTCTGACTTGTTTTCCAGAAAGAATTGGAAAATATTTAATTTACTGTGTCAAAACATGTGCAACAATATATAGGTGAACAGTTCCTTCACAGAGGAGAGTATTTCTAGAGCTAAACAGGTTTTTGTGGAAAGCTGTACTTCCAAGGAATCCATGAACAGCGAGGAATGTGTATATCTTGCTTCAGTTGCCTGCAAACAGAACTTAGGGCTGTCTTCAGAAAAAACACAAGGACTCAACCTCCAAGGTCCTTCTGACAGTGAAGGCTGTGAATTAGGTTGCCTGCTCTTGTAGAAGAACTATGGCTAACCTAAGCAAATGATTTCATTAATTCCTTGAGACTGGGTGAGTTGGGAGATGAGAGCTACTTCTCCTAGTAGGGGAAAAAAGCATGAGTTAAATGTCATGGTAAACCTTTCTGTTCTCATGAGCATGTTAAAGTAACCCTGATGAGCCTGATTTTGAGAATACTAGGCAGGGGATAAAAGGCAGGATACTACTATTGATTTACTATGACTACATTTGGTACCTTGTCATACAGATTGGTTCCTGCATTTTCAGTGTTTTTATTCTTGAGAGAAGTATAACAGATATTCCCAACACCCTACTGCCACTGAAGTTTTCTATTTTGGGAGCTATTCACAAGGTTATTCAAATTGCATCTTTATGAAATACAGGGTAAACAATGTTCTGTTAATATGTTCTTTGCATATATAAGAAAAAGCAAGTTGTAGAGAGGGCAGCAAGCTTTTTTCCCCTCTTATTTCTGGAGTAGCAATTTACTTAAAAATAATCAACTCTGCAGAGAGCAGTTTATTAGCAGATCCCCCTGGACAGTAAACTGTTGCTTAGTTTTGCAATATTTCTAGTGATGAATGTGTCACTACTATTGCTATCTCTATTTTATAAGCAATTTCTTCCTGAAGACATTGTATGCATATGCTTAATATCAGCTAAAATACCACTCATGTGTATTGCTTCTTATAGATTGTCCCCCACCCTAAAACTAAGTTACCTCCTGGACACAAGGACTCTGCAGACTGCATCAGTGGCTATCAGAATAGGCAAAAGTAAGTCTTGAGGAAAACTAAAAGTGTAAGTACTGACAGCAAACGTTTATTCTTAAATTTTTACCATGTTCCATTTTTTTTCTACTTAGCAGCATCAAAAGGATCCCATTTAAGGGCCTCTCAGTAGCAGATGACACAAATGATGTCTTTATTTGACCTCCTGGTGATACTCTAATGACAAAGGCATGCTTCATCAGAGGTCTACTGCCTCTACTTGCTGAAATGCAAGACCTACAGTTTTGGATTTAGGCTCATGGTCTCAGGTATGGTTTAGTAACATTCTTTTTGTTTTCCTCTTGACAAAATATTGATGCAGAGTGCCACTTTTTCTCAGAAATGTGTTGTGCCAATCTATCCTATGGTCTGATTAAGAAACTTGTGCAGAATCTTGTATTTATTTTCCTGTGGTCCCTGCAGGGCTCGTTCTCTTTGTGTTGGTTCCCTGTTGCTAATGTCATTGCAAGAGCAATGTGTGTATTCAAGACTAATATGTGATTTTTAAGTTAGACAAGATATATTATTTTAATGTTTCAGGCAAGCCAGTAACAGCAATTCATCTCAGTGAACACTGTTATGTAAACACAGGAAAAGCTAAACTTTACTGCATTTTCCTATAAACACAATATTTACTGGCAAATTGGACATCTTTATGTAAATTATAAAGTATATGGATTGTAAATGAACATAATATTTTTGATCAAGTACTGCATGAAACAATTACCTAGGTTGTGACTAAACATTTCAACTTATTAAATACCGTAGAAATTCCCATTTCTATGATGTTTTCCCCAAAGCACAGCAAGTACTTGAGGAAGCTGTAGCCAAGTCTATGTGTGAACTCCAACTGCATATTTCAAAGCAGCTTTTTCAGAAATTTTGTTCTTTTATTATACCATTGGATAACACATATTTTCCAACTTGTTAGAACAGTTGCTTCATTTCCAAACTTTCTCCTACTCATTTGAACGTGTGCCTGTCTGCTGCACACCGTGGAGATGACTGCTTTCAGGTTTGAAGTAGTCTTTTGAGTGGTTATGCTCCCTCTCAAGCCAGTTACAGGGTAAAGTCGAAAGTAAGAAAGGAAATATTTTAAGAAAATACTTGCTCTCTACATTGGTATCATCTTGCAGGGGCATCTGAAAATTGTCAGTTGTTCATTACAGTGTGCTGAAAACGAAAATCCATGGTGCCTTCTATTGGGCATGTTGAGGGTAAGAATAAGGGTTTTTTTCCTATAGTGTTACTCATTGATATGAGCAGAAGAGTGGAACTGGTGTGCCAATCAATTCCACTGGCAGCATTGGACGTCTCATGGTGCTTGGTGTCAGCAAGGATAATGAAAATCCTTCTGAGAAACACCAAAACAAGTGGGATCTAATCCCAGAAAGTACTTGCAGAGTCATCAGCCTTGCATAAACATTTGGGGCAGCTGTAAGTCAAGGCCAAATTGAATTTAATTTAGGAACCAAATTCTATGATGTCAGAGAAATTTGTATGTATTTGCTTCATTTGTTGACTTGAAAGATTCAGCCTGCTCCCAGCTGCTTCTTCCATCACTTATCAAATGGTACCAAGCCTGAGCCAACCCAGTGCAATTTGGGAAGTACTGAGACTTAGAAAATGAGATTAATTTCATTTCAATTTTCACTGTACAAAACCCAACACCCTTTGGTTTTGATTAACTAATTCTGATAATGAAAAATTCCTCTACAGTATGTTTATCTCTGACAGATTCTTCACGTCACTCACTTAATGTAATACACATATTTATTTTCTTCACCAAATATAATTAATCTGGTACTTGTTGTGAAAATTAGCCTTCCACTAAGGGTTTTGTGTACTTGTGGGAAGAAGGTAGGCTTAAAAGATTATGTTTCCCAGAAACAAACAAGGTAAAAACCCCTTGATCTGTCCAGATGTTTCCTCTAGGGACATGCCCTTCTCTTTGGGATTCCAACATTTGCAATGAGTCATTAAGTTGTCCCTTTCAGTTTTCATGCCTTTGTGAAAACACTAAAGGTTTCCTTTCTTAGTGAGAGCTGAGTAAGTGGAATACACAGATGAGAGTTATCTTTTGTAGTCCAGATAAATGTTTAGTGTCATAAGGTTATTAATGAGATGTTTCCTCATGTTAGGTATTAGCAATCTAGCATTTCCTTAGTTGGAGTTTTCACCATAAGTGCATTTGACACTTGCTTTCAGGAGCTCACACCACTCCCTCAGATATCAGATTTTGTCTAACATTAAGCCTTTATGTCTTCCTCTATTCCTCTTCTCTCAACTTTTGCAGCTAAAAGTGCATACAATCCTTACAGGTTTTATCCAAGAAACTAATCCATGCTGGTTTTTTTTTTCCACCCTTAGTCTGTTTTAATTCCTCTTCTACCCTTTCCTTCAGAGCTGTTTCCCAGAGAAACAGGATTTCTCTGTTCCTTAGGTGGTCCCTATGGGTGTCTTCCTTCAAACGAGAAGGTTCAAAAGGTCAAAGACTTTCTGCCCATGTCTGTATTCTACCTAAGCTGGCCAGGTCCAGAGCAGGGAAACACTCTGGGTGATCTTGAGACTGAGTCTTTGTTTCCATGTTACCTCTCTAGGTAGAGGTAGCTCTCACTAAGCCCACTCATTATGTTGCAAAACATGTATTTGGGTGGCAAGGAAAGCCTATGCATTTCTAGGAAATTTGTAGGAAGGATCTGGAACTCTCTTCTATTATTTCAGTCACATAACATCATTTTAATAGTAGATGAGGTAAATGGGGGCCAAACAAGACCACCTGACATAATAACAGGATATCTTTCGGGGAAAATTGAGTTGCCCTACAGCTTGCCTCAAGTCATACAAGAGCATAGCTCTCCCTTGGTCTTGGGTTTGATAGTTCTTGTGTGTGATTGTCTGCAGCTCTGAACAAGTGGCTGGCAAAAAGAAATTGAGTTAATGGTGGGATAATTTTGGGGGTGGAGTATCGTCGTGGTCCATACATAGAAGAAAAGACTCTTGACAATTTCAGAAGGCTAACATGATTTATTAAAATGACTCCATAATTCTAATATTTTTCTATATCTGCTCAGCAGAGAGCATTCTCCATGCTCCTGCTGCTGCTTCGTCTAGGGAATGTGTCCGAATAGTTTACAATATCAGAAAGATAAAGTAATTTCAGCTCCGTCTCCTCATAGGTAGGAGGAGGCCAACCAATTCCATGTCCTTGAAGAACAGACACAGATATTTTGTTTACAGAAAGCTTACACAGAGTAAAAGACAGCAAAAGGATGTTCTCCCATGGGAAAATGATCAGAAGGCTTACACACAGAGAAACTTATAATATGTTCATAGCAACAGTGGAGCATCCCCCTACCATCTTGAAATAACACTTTGTATGACAGAAAAAGCCAGTGTTGCTTTTTCAGGAGACAAATCTTTGGTACACGATGGCAGTGGAAACATGGCACCAGGACATTGCGAGTCTCAGAGCTTTAATAAATAGCAATCACTTCTAGATTGAAAGAAATGCTCTCAAATTCTTCCTCATGCTCCATAGTGTGAGTGAGCCATTAGGCTGAAAGCCTCTGTAGAGACTGTATCTCTGCAAATTCAAACTGAGGAGTAACATGATTGGGACACTGTTAAGGGCAGTGCTGTGGATGGGCAAAGAGGTGGTGTTCTGCCAGCCAGGAAGCACTGGCTAAGAGGTAGGGGAGCTCCCTTCAAGGGTTCCAGTGGCATCCAGCTAACTGGGCTCCTGGGAACAGCGAGAGCAAGAAGCAGACATGGATGGATGGATGGAAGCAAGATCAGCCAGTTCATTTTACTCGTCAGAGGAAGCTGGGCCATGGTAAGCTTAGCTAGGTGCATCATTGCATCTCACAGATTTTGGTTTCAGTAATGGCAGGAAGGTTCTGTGGTGAGAACAAATTTTTTTTTGCTATAATAAGTAAAATTAGCATGACTGCAAGTGGGAATTGGACAAGCTGAAGCAGGCTGTAACTCTTCTTTTCCTCACAGAAAACAATTCCACTAGATTATTCACTTTGTGATAGATCATGTTTTATTTTCAGGGTCTTTGTTTTTCAACATGGAAAGTGGTAGCAGAATTAAACAGGTAAAAAATATATCAAGAATAGGATTGTTCCTCAGAAGAGTCAACATTAAAAATTGTGATTTTGAAAAGTTAATATTTCTTTTGCAATTTTCTTCCTTTTTTAGATTAATTTTATTTGAAGGGTTTCTTTTTTGCTATGAATCTGTAGTGCATAAAAGAAGTTGGCTGAAAATAGTGTTGAGTTTAGATAAGTACGTGTCAGTCTGTCAATTTTTTTTCCATTAAACATGTATGTAAAAGCTATAAGTTTTCCAGAGAAGAAATAGTTCAAATAAATTAAATCTAAGAGCTCTAAGCCTTATGCCAGCCTGCATGCCCCAACACATAGGAAAGAATGTGGGAACATTCCTCTCTATTTATGAGGGATTCCCATTTGTTGGAGCTGAATAGATGAAGGGGCATTTTGGTTATGAGAATCATGATCTACTCACACTTCCCTCCAGCAGTGCCATGACCGGAACACCTACCTGCAGTTGACTTGTTTCTACTGGATAATGTCAGGTGGTTGAAACTGGAGTGGGCTGTGGACTTTCACTCAGTGAAATGTAATAGTTTTGCACTCCTACGTGCTCTGTGTGTCAGCATTCAGGGGCATTCATACTTTCCATTCTATCACTGAGCTGTTCCAGATCTTACCCCTGCCCCAAGGGCAATTTGCATAGCTCCATGCAGAGTGGTAATTTCACAGACAAATTCTCCTTTGTCATTATGAAAAACTGTGAATCCTCTCAACTAGTTTGCTGATGCCAAATCCCACTTGCTTGTTCTCTATTAGTCCCCAAAGGTTTCTTTCTACATTAAGTAATAACATAAATATGGGTGGAAGCTGTAGTTCTGATACGTTTTGGAAGGTTTTAATAGGTGATTCTGTAAGCACAAAGATATTATGGGAGGAAAAATAAGTTCCTCATGTTAATTGGTTGCTACTTAACCATTTCAGTTCATGTAATACATGCTGGAAGCACTTCTTTAGGAATGCCTATTTAATAAGAATAAAAAGTACGTGGTACGGAGTGGTGGCTTACATCATTGCCTTTGGCCACATCTAATGTGAGAGCACCAAAGATGGAGCACAGGCAGTATGTGTGCTAAAGCCAACCAATGTGGGAAATTGCAGCAGCACTCCCCAGGAAAGGCTCTCACAGTGGATAATTTCTGGAAAATTAATATGATTTTCAGAACTTGACTGGACACGGCCTTGAGCAACTCTGAGTTCAAAGCTGGCTGTGCCCTGAGCAGGGGGTTGGAGTGGGTCTTTTCCACTGATTCTATCAATATGTTTACTGATATTTTAACAAACTAGCTTCAATGATTTCATGAGATCTAACATATGAAAACATTCCTTTGTCATAACAGTAGGAAGCTACAGAAGTGTCTGACTCTCTGGAAGATCCCGTGTTACTGCAGTGAAATGATCATACCTTTTAATTTAAATGCACTTCTAACAGTACTTTTAATTCCATTATAATTTTTTCCTGTTATCTCCTACATACTGCTGACTTCAGCAACTTCATCTGCAAAATTCTGCTGAGCTGAGCTGAATGTACACTTGTGTCTATTGCTCAGATGCTCTTTTTGTACTTTCTCTGTATCAGTGAGAAGTAGGAAAGAAGAACTGAAGGCTAAGACTCATCAGCTTAGTTTAAATTCACATCACCATAAACTAGGAAAGGATTTCTAAACAAATCAGTCTATTTCCCTTCTTAGGCTCCCTTTAGCTGACCTTCTGAGAATAGAGGAAGGAGTAGGTTTCAGATGTTTTTGATTTTACTAAGGCTTTTGATGCTGTTCAGATAAGCAAATCAGGGAAACTTGATGTAGATAAATCTAGTACAGGATGAATAAAGTGGAAGAATCAGGTGCTTCATGAGCATGTCTTGTGTCTGATAATATTTTCAGTAAGTTGAAGGACCGTAGGATTCAAAATGATCTTGACAAATTGAAGAAATGGTCTGATAAAAATAGGATGTGTTTTTAAAACAAATCAAGCAGTCTGTCACAGATTTTTGTGGGGAACCAAAGTTTAAGTGGCAGAAAAAAAGACCGAATGGGTGAAACATGAAAAGGCATCAACAGTGCTGCTATTCTGCAAATGACAAATCCTGAGTCATATAAAAAACCTTAGGTTGCAGGGGCCATCAAGGTTTTCCACTCAACGTTAGCAAAATGTTAGTTGCAGTTTGATCTCTAGTGGTAGCAATATGGCTTTAGAAGGATGCAGACAGATTGGAGACAGTTCAGAGAAGAGCAGTAGCAATAAGGAGCCTTTTAGAATACATGAGCTGTGAGGAAAGATGGAAAAAAATAATTGGCACTTGAGCTCCTTAGTCAAAAACGAAGACTAAAGGGAAACATACTGGTCTTCTGATGCATAAAGAGCTGCTTCAGAGGTAAAAGCAGTAGCTCTTTTTTCTCTATACCTACTATAGGTAGGATAGAAATAGTGAGTTTCAGCTGCAGTAAAGGAAGATTTGGTTAGTCATTAAAGAAAAGTAATGTGTTAGAGAGACATATGAGCATTAAGGATCATGAAAGTCTAGAAGATGATTCTCTGGTAAGTTTTCAGTCATCAGAAAGAGCAGTTCAGAGACCTCCATTAAGATCCATGTAGATTGGTGATTCTGCCCTAAAACAGGGAGTGCTAGTTAGCAGATATATATTAACAGAGTTCTCCTGTTGCTCAATTCTGTACAGTCCTTGGAAAAAACCCAGAAGCACGTGGTTGATGGAGGCCAGTGGCACAGATCTGTCAAATGCTGTGTGGGGCATCTTTCTGCCCTGTCAGCAGCTCACTGTTAACTTACACTGTGAACCTGTGCTTGAACTCCCACTGCTCTCTGTGCTCACGTGTTTACCTCTCCTCCTCCGGGCACTTTCAGTCCAGTTCCTGGTGAACTGCTCATCCTGTGCCTCTGTGTAAAAGGAAAGCATGTATAAACTATAAATAGAATTGTTAGTGAACCAGGAAGGTTAGTATTTCAGATAAGGACAGCTCAAGTGGGTTGGGAGAGGGCCCAGCTGTGTTACATGAGTGATAATGTGATCTCAGCAAAGAGATTTGATAAAACTTGGAAAGACTGAAGCAATGGTCTCTGGTGAATTTAAGTTACTTTCTCTACTGGCTGGATTTTGCAGGTCTCTTGTGCTGTGTCTCTGCATTTATAATCTCATATTCAGATAGAAATTAACTGCTAGCTAATGGTATATATCATGGTTGTCTCCCTTCTGTTACAAAATATGTGTTTGCTTTTAAATATGAACAATAGGCAACAAATCCTGAAACCTTGGGAAATTCCCTGTGCTCTTTTGTGACTGTTTCTGAAACCTCAGTTATTACCAATGTAGTAAAGAAATGGGAATTTTTCAGCTGCTTTATTTTAAGTGACCTTTCTTGCTTTTCCTCAAAAACTTTTCCAGTTCTCAGCAGTGTCAAGTGTAGTGTGTTCAACCTTCCTTTTATTCAAATACTGTGAACAGTCTCTGCTGAAAGCTGGAAATGCTTTCAGATTTCTTTCAAGAAAATTATTAGGGTTTTTACACTTTGATACCAAAAAGGACTGTGTGGTTGACCATCTCCTATCATAGTTGCTATCTGACATGAAGCTTTTACATTTTCATTGAGGCCAAATTTCAACAGTTTGTCTCTGCAGACCACACACCATCATCAATTCTACTTTAGCAAGAATATGTCCATGGAATGTACACAAATCTCTGCAAATGTGCATGACATACTATTAACTAAGGAGAGCAAAAATCTGCTCAGAAAGGATATCCAAAATCCTGTATCTTTGCATGCAGGTTTACATGGGGTACATGATCTCTTACCAACTGTGCAACACTGCAAAGGGCAGCTTTGGTTTTGGTAGAAACCATAAAAATTCTGAGCCAGTTCCCCATGGAAATCACTGCACAAAATCTGCTTTAAATACTTCAATGTCAATCATTCTGTAAGATTAGGAGAATAAAACTGAGAATAAGTAAAGACAATGGATTAAGTCCCATAATAGACAAATAAAAAGGGCTAAGTTTACATTAGGGATTGAGATTTATTTTGTTTGTAATGCTAAAACTATTCTGATTATACCTTTCTGATTATACCTGATTATATCTTTCAGGTGGTCTCTTGCCCTTGTATGTCAGCCTCAAATATCAACAGAGGGTGGTGACCTTTGAATCTATGAGATACATGTTGCTTTTCTAAGGAAAAATGTCCCAGATATGGTTTACTGACAAGTAGATCAGCACTAGCTTCTTAAAATAGAAGATCAGATTTTTCTGAAGGTCTCTCACAGCAGAACGTGCTCAGTCCTTTCTGACTCATGAGGGCAAAGGACTGTGAGATGATTCCCCACACTTGGCTTGGTTGCAAGGAGTCAAGAGCCAGACCCAGGTGGGGAGGGAAAAGATGCAGGAGCGGCATGAGTAGTGTAAGGCTGCAGTTGGTGGGAAGAAGAGAAAACTTTTTTTCCCCAAGTTTTCTTTAACTTTCTCTGTCTCTGAAAGGCACCTCAGTGTATCCTGAGAGAGCCTGTGTGTTTTCCATCCATCTCTGAAGGTATGGAGCGGAGCTTATGTCAAGAAACACAGTTGTGGAAGGGTGGTACAGCTTGCTTTAAAGATTGTGGGGGGCAGTCATCCCAACATAACCATCGACCTGAAATGGTTGGTTTTGTCTGGTCTTAGTCAAGGCCGATATGCTTTAAACCAATCTGAAAAAACAAATAATCTGGATATAAGGACAAGAATTTTCTGCTTCCCTCAGTAACTTCTGTAAAAGCAACAAATTTCTGTCTGTGGCTGTGATGAACAAATTATATTTTATCTGCATTTTACCTTTAGGCTTCATTATTGGTTTAAAGAGACACAGAATTTAAGGTTTTATCCAACAGGGAAGCTTTCCTCATGCCTCTGTTTAGAGCACGGATGGGCTGGGACATGGCCGTGTGTGCACTACCCCCTTTCTCCAGTGCAATCACCAGCCTTGAAGCAGTGAACTCTTGTAAGCCTTGTGGATAAGGGCTGGGATACCCTGGATGTTCCCCAGTATGCAGCTCAGTGCTGGTGTCCATGCTTGAACAGCAAGGATTGGAAAGCCCTTCCTGCTGCCCACAGGCAGATGGGCCAAGACTGAGAAAATCTAAGCTCTTAAGTTCTTGACTTAACAATCACATATGTCTTTTAGATCCATGTGCCACATTCTAGTTTATCTTTCTTGGCTTTGATAAGACTAGTCAGTTATAAATTTTACACTCTCTTCTCTCATTGCCTTTCCTTCTTAATTAATTGATTAAATACCCCGAATTTGGTCATCCAGCTGTTTAGTTGTGTTGTACCAGAGAATTGAGACTATACAAACAGCTTTCCAAAGCTGGCTGAGGTAGAAGAACAAGCCCTTCTACTTGACTGAGAGAGCATCAAGCAGGAACGTTCTGTGTTTGACGCTCCATGGCTTTGAAGGGCAGAAGAATCACAGTAGGTCAGTGACTGTTCTGATGCCTGTGATAGTATTCCTGCCAAACTCAGACATTCTCTTTTGGAGCTCCTCCCTGTTAATGCAGGCTTAACCAGCATAAAATACCCTGATCTGATCTGATCTGCAACTCAGTTCCTGGAGGGGTAAACAGAACACTCACTGAATGGTTGTCTTGCCAAATTGAGAAAGGGTAGCTGGAAGAAGATGTGATAGGATCTGCATACCATACCAGAAATCAGTGAGATGTGCTCTTGCGAGTACTTAAAATGTGGGCATGGCAGATCTTTCTGGTGAAAAGTTTTGAGACAGTTTAAGCTGTGGTTCTAGTTAGATCTGACTCTGGTAACTAAGATCATAAGAAAATGATTTTGTGCTGGCATAAGCTAGCAATGTCTCACAGGTTTTCTGATGTGTAGTCTGTTCCCTTGTGGGGGTTTTGGAGCAGTTTAGTGGTTCAGCCTTCTCTTTCTTGGATCATTTACTGTCTGGGGAAGTAGCTTTTCTAAGCAATGTCAGAGCTAGTCATTACTTGGATCTTGTCATTGTGAAAGTAATGTTCTCCTTTAGCCTCCTACCAAGAACTAGCAAGGAATGCTGCAGCAACCCTTGCAGCATGGATTTTGGCTTGGCTAAGCTTCTGCAGCGTCTGTGCAGAGAAAAACATGATGTTGTCTTTGAGCTTCCTTCAGTGTGAGGCAGTATGCAAGCTAGAGATTGCAGAGTGACAGTACTGGATAAAATCACTGACAGAGCCTTGCTGATGATCAGACACAAGGTATATTTTGCAGCCTGCTCTTGATCCCGCAGATCTTGGGTCCTGTTCTGCTGCAGTGTGTGCTGGAGGGGTTGGGTGCATGGAGCAGAGATAAGTATAGGTCTTGGAGAGGTGAAGAGGTGACTGCTCCAGGGGTGGGCTTATCACTGCACTGCATCAGCCTTCAGCATGATCTCTCCTGTACTGCTTCCATGTGATGCTTTTGTGCAAGACCCCGGGCACTTGTGTGGTTCTGATTCATGGCAGTCACATCATGGTCCAAGACAGTGCCTTCCAGTCAATTCTCTGTGTCTGGGACCTGTGGCTATAGATAAGCCACTAGTGCTTGTCCAGCTTTATCTGAGGATGTCAATACTGCTGAAATGAGAAAATAAAACCTGTCATTTTCCTCCCATTTGCTCTTCATTCTACTGATTTTGTTCAAAGCGGTACAGTTCTCTGCTTGGGCCATCTGTGAGGTGGTTGGCACTTACTGGACAGTCCAGAGCAGTGCTGATCCTGTATGGAGTATGTCTGGGAGAAATTCTGCTTTTCTGGAAGATGCATGGTTTCATTGTGGCCACAGAGGCACTGTGATCCTTGGACTGGACCCCTTGTGTGAGCAGGTTGGACTGATATGGTGGGATCCAAGGAGTAGGAGAGTCAGGTGTAGTGGAGGAAGGAGGTTCCACAAGTATCTTTAGCAGACTTGCTTAGTACAGCACCCATTCATCACAGGACTTGGCAAGACAAGAGCAGATGTGTCCAGGTGATGTGGAGAGGGAGAAGTGTCCCCAGAGGGCATGTGAGGAAGCCAGCTGTCCTGGTACACACTGCACCCTTGCTACAAGCTGCTCTCAGCAGCCATTGCTGGGGCTGTGCCTGTCTTGTGTCTGCTCCTCTTAGCAAAAACTCTAGTTGTGATCCTGCTGGCAGTGCAAGCTCCAGAAGCATGCAGCTGGAGGAATATGTGCAGCAGGGAGGAAGGCTGCTGAGAAGGCACAGTGAGAGGTGTGCCTCTGGGACCTGTTCCAGAGCTAGGGCAGAAATGACATCTGTGACCAGAGAATGTCGTGAAGTCAGGATGTCACAGAGGTGCAGAAAGCACAAAAGGCGGAGTGTAGGAGGTGGGAGCAGCAGCACTTTGTGGGAGTTGTTTCCAGCTAGAAAGTAATGAGAAGCTTAAATAGGTGGGAAGGACAAGCTCTTTATGAGCTCTCATGGATAAACTCCCAGGAGTATGGGCAAGACACCTTCCCTTCCGTGCTGCTGTCTCTGGCTGTCCTGCAAGCCAGCCCCACCCTGGGCTCTGCCCTCTGCCAGCCCCCTTTGGAGCACACACAAAGCCACCTGTGTGACATTACATCTCCCTGAGGCCCTCAGCCACCACGAGCTGTCCTGAGAGTGCTCACAGGCCTGTTGGCTCCACTGGGCTCCCAAGCAGAGATCGTGGTGTGGGATGAGATCCAGCAGAAGGATAAAAATATGGAGCTGTCACACAGTGTGCCAGATACAAAGCAAGGGGGTGGAGAGGGGCTGAGGCAAGTAACTCATAAAGTCACAGCTGAAGATGAAATCTGAGAGCAAGATCAGGTTATAATTTGTAGAAACTGGTTGAAAATTTGAAATTAAAGCCATTGGGCATAAGCTAATATTTAAAGAAGGGCAGAAGGCACCAGGGAGAGAGAATGGGTGGATGGAAATCATGCAGGGTAGCCCCATGTCACACTGGCAGCACGTGTTACTATAAATCCTGCAGGCACCACTGCAAACAGGCAGAACTTGTTGGATATCTGGGATGTTTCTAGAAAGGATCAACAGCTTGTTTGATCTGCCTGTGGAATGCCCAGTCTGGCAACAGAAGACCACAGCTGGGTTTTGCATATGGCCCAGCCAGAGCCCGAGGCAGAAGATTTATAGCAGGAAGTCCTAAATGTTGTATCAGCAAAGATGTTCTTGCTCCAGACCCCAGGCACTTGTGGCATGTTGCTGCTCTTTCAGGAGCACCGGTGCCAGTGTTTGCCAGCTCTCCTGTGAGCTGCCTCAGGAAGTGGTCTGCCCCGAGAAAATAATGCTGGGAGAAAAAAGAGAAATGGTCATCTTTGGATTATTTTATAAAGTCAGACCTCTTCCTTGGTTCCATGGTCTGGCATGGTGGGGAAGGTGAGTGTGCCAGAATTAAATAGCTAGCAGGCACTGCTTTAAGGCAGTATTGCTACATAATTTTTGTGTAACAAAACCATAATCAAAATATGAATTTTCCTACAGATGCCAGAATGGCTGTAATACAGTGGTGGATAACCACACTGCTTTTCTGTTTCTACTACATTGTTATATTCATGTTTCTCCTTCACACAGAATGCCTTACAGGCACAAAAGGACTGATTTTATGTTTGATAAGTTATTGTATGGTAAAGCAGAAAATGCAGAGGAACACAGAAGTCTCACAAACAAATTTTCTATAGAGTGCAATCCAAGATCTCTCTAATCTTGTGTTAGCTTTTCCCTAAGTCTTTCTCTAATGCCGTCATGTTTAAAATAGAGAGCTCTTGAAAAATCTTTGCTTGCATAACACACTTGTGCTGCCTTGAAAATTAAGTGCTCTCCATTATGTTCAGGTTTGAGAAAGTTCTGTGTTTACGGAAGCTGCTTCATAAGTAAACACTTATAGAAGCAGCTTTAGTTTTTTGCCAGTTACTTTTGTTATATTTTGGTAATCTTTGTCTAAACAGATTTATGTTAGTGACTAATACAGTTGTCAGCTACCCACTTGTTTCCTTTTCCCAAGAGCGTCCTACCCAGCCTCTGGCTGCCTTCAAGCAAACCTGATGGTGGCATGACAGTCTCAAGGACAGCAAGGTTCTCCAGGTGTGAAAACACAGTGCAGTTAAGGGCTAATTTTGACTTCCTGTACGATGACATACCCACTTTCCACAGATTAATCCCTGAAGGACTGCATGTTCCTGCGGGCATGACTGACAGAGTGTGGCACAGGGTCAGTGCTGTGCTGGTCTCGTGGAGTCATGGCTGGTGCCTGGAGTCCTCAGTGTCTAATCTAGGTGCCACCCCCACTCTGCCCCTTTTTCACTATAAAATCTGTATCCTTCTTATCTTTTTTTCTGCAAGCTGGAGAACACCTTTGCTGTGGCTGGTATCCTGTTGCCAGATTTGCTTGAGATTGGGCAGAGCTTGTAAAGCCATTGAGAAAAGGAGGCAGCAACATGAAAGGCTGACTTCCATACACAGTGAGAGCCATCTCAGGGAAGTTTGGGTTGAATGTGGCTGTCTTACTGCCCTGTGATGGCAGGAGAGGCAGAGTGGAGCAGAGGGAACGGTGCTGGGGGATTCTCTAGTCCATCCCAGCCTGCTAAGCACAGCTTTCCTCTCCCAAGGCAGACAGTGGCCTTTGTGAGCTGCCTGCCTGTGGCAATGACTCAGCTGTCCATGCCACAAACCTCTTGAGCAGGTCCCTGCTGTGGGCTGCAGGAGCAGGTGCCCCAGCCATACAAACAGCACTGGGTATTCTGTCATTCTGCTTTGGGGAGGCCTCCAAGTTCTGCAGAGCCCTCAACTGCAGGACAGCAGGAGCCCTTAAAACTTTGTTGCTATAATGAAGAGGAAAGCTGGTGTTGGAAGAGTCTGCTGACTTTTCACTTTATATCTCTCCAGAAATAAAGAATCTAAAGGTCACTTCATGGAATTTCTTCATCCCCAGAAGCCTTTGCTTTGGGAATGCAGCCATAAGATCAGTTCCTTCAGGAGCAGTGTAAGCAGAGTCATTCTGAATGTCTGTTCTTCCTTAATTCTTGATGTTGTCCTTTGAGATTAAAGAGTATGTTGCTAGTATCTGGCTGGATTTAATTTGGGTAAAGTGGAAAAAGCCAAACTACATCCTTTTATATAACACTAGCCTAGCCCTTGGGACTACTCTGAATCCATAGGACTCTATTGGCTCGTCTTAATAACTGGTTCCTATCCTTTTTGTTGCTTAACTTGCATGAGATTAGTAAAAAATTAAACACTTATTAGAAGTTTTCTGATGGCAGTAATTGAAAAGGCAATGTGATACGTAGAAATTGTTTCTTATTCCACAAATCTTTTGAGGGACATGGTAGTATCTGTTTGCTTCTCTGCCATACAGTCTATAGTTCCTTGTCTTGTAAATGTACATTTATATGCACAATAGATCCATGGAGAGCTCCATGGACCAGGAACAGCACCTGCCAAGACTACAGGTAGTTTCTCCTTGGAGCAGCTGAATAGAAATTGAGAAGTTTCCCCTTTTGGTGTCAGAACAATAACTAATGTCTAATGAATTTTCTGTTGGCAAAGAGGCAGTTTTATCATTCTTATGTAACATTATTGATGTTGTTGCCAGCTAAGTTAGGTGGCATAAAGGGAATTGTTGAAGATAAGTGCTTGTAGCTCTTTTGATAATTTGAGTGTTATGTCCAGAGCAACTTGCTGAGGCAGAATTTTGAAAAATATGCAGGTTTAAGGACCTTGCCAAGTATGGGCACCCTGTTACCTGCAGGAGCATTTCCAGCCTCTTAACTGATGTTGGCTGCACAACAGCTTCAGGAAGTTCTAAAGGTGAAGTGCTGGGCTGTGCCTCTCAGGGGTGCAGTACAAAAATTAAGGTTCAGTGAGCTGTGGGCTGTGTAAGCCCCAGTCATTTCTTCTGGGAGCTGGAGGAAACTTGTCTGTAACTCAGTAAAATTGAGTGTTTATGTAAGTGGTGACTGATTTATGGTTCAGAAGTAAACCTGGGCATTTCATGGTATTGTCTCCTGTGCAAATGGAGTTCTCTACCCTACAGCTATGCTCCAAGCAGTCAGCACCAAGGGGACTCTCACTGATACCAAACTGGAAAAACTTTTTTTCCTTTTGATGAGGGGAGATAAAAATTTCTTTTCTACAGGCTTTTGAATGTTTTTTGAAAATTAGTAAAATTTAATGCATTCTAGTCATGGATTCATAATTGAAAAGGTTTTATTTTTAATTATAATTAGTCAACGTAGACTTGACCTACTTCTACCTCCAAGGAACCTACTGGAACTGTTCCCACTGAGTTCAGTCTCACAAGATCAGACTCGCCTGGCTGGCTGTTGCAGAGTGCAGAACACTTGCTGCTGCTGAGACTTCCTGGTCAGGTGATTTTATTTGAGATAAAAACTGTAATTTCCAGTTATGTTTCCATTTGAATCTATTAATTTGCTGTGGCAAAGTTCCTGAGTAACCTCTGCTGACTGACTGACCTCCTGACTTTTGACTAAATGTTCAAATAGTTTTCCTCTTAGCAATAGTCAGGCACAGAGTTCTGGATGGAACTTTGTAACAAGGGTTATGTTTTGGCTTTTTGCTGTTTGCATGGTCTAATTTTTTCCCCCTGTCAGAGACTGTTTCTAATTCTCTTGAGAGTTCTCTCTTATGAGAAAAAAAGTAGCACAGAAGATGAATTGCCATGATAATCAACAAAACATTTTGGCTGTAATATGCTACCAGAAGTTCTTCTTGAGTCTCTGAGGTAGGAAAACATCTCTACATTGTGAAAGTCCAAGCTCCAATGACTGCTTCTTGCAGTTTCTATAGTGATCACTGGGTTTGATTTGTTCAGAACCACAACGTTCTCAGCAGTAGCTGGAGGAAAATTTTATATTTAGATTCTGATTATTTAGATAAGTGCCACCACACAGGTTTAAGCGATGTGAACAGCAAGTTTTCTTTATGCATCAGTGTGGATGTATTGAATTCAGCCCTTCTCCCACTTACCCAGCTGAAAACTTAGATTCTTGTGAATCTTGAAAATTTTGAATTGGTTTTGGGCTTATTACTGCCCTTGATTGCTGGAAAAATCTTAGTGATTTCACTGAGAGCCCAAACCACACATGAGATTAAAGTTTGCATATAAGTAATTGCTTCTGTAGTTTCCAAATTTAAAGGGTTTTTTTTTCTACATAGTTTTGTTCTTCTGTGTGTACAGGTGTAGGTCCCCTACCCCACTGGCAGCCACAGTCACCCTGGGTCTGTGAGGTGAGAAACTGCTTTGAGGCACAGAGGAGCTTCTGTCAATGACCTTGGGGGAGATGTTGGTACCCCAGTTTCTGGTGGGAGCACAATGCCAGCCCAGAGGGCAAGGAAAGCCAGAGGGACTGAGAAATGGCATCAGTTCTGTTGGCAGCTGCTTCCTGAGTCACTGAGCCAGACCTATCTGGCTGTGGCGGTGCCAGGCTGGTGCCAGTGCCTTCATGCCCTGCCAGGGGCTCTGGTATCACCTCCAGGTGCACGGCATCCTGTGGCAGGGAGCTGGCACACCCTGTAGGAAAATGAAATGAGAAGTCTTGCTTGGCATGTGCTGGGAGGAAGTAAAGCAAATGTTCCCTGATTTTGAATGTCCTCATGCAAGGTCAGTTAAAAAACCCCCAAGCAAACAAACAAAAGCAAACAAAAAAATAACTTCCTGTAACACTGAGATGACACTTACACCCAATGCTAATGTTTGTATTTGCACCTGACTTTAAGAGAGCCCAGACTAGGGAGGAAGATGTTGCAGCATGTGCATAGTTTTTATAGTGCCCAGAAAAGGATTTTCCCACCACTACAGTAAGATTTTTGCTTAGGATGAGAATATAGAGTGGAGGAAACAGACAAGCAGAGGAAGCAAATGACAGAAGTAAGCAGCCAGACAAACCCAAACCACTTCCATGTAAACACTCTGGAAACTGCAGGCACTATGCTGTGCCAAGTTCGGAGGAGGAGGCAGATCACGAGATTTTCATACACTGATTCCATGTGAGACATGTTCTTCTCATTCCTTTTTGGTCATATCAAGTGGAATATCTGGGGGTGGATGAGCCTTTACCACCAGCACCGTGGAACAGAGACAATTATAAAACCCTGTTCTGGGAGGGGAAGTGAGAAGCGGTGGAGTGGGAAGATGGAGGGACTTAGCTAGCTCTGGTTAGACTGACCAGATGTTGGTTTTTTAAGGGACAGAGGCAGAAGATTGTTCTTGCATCTTTTAAGGAAGAGGAAGATGAGCAGGGTAAGATGAGCAGTGCAGGAGCTTGGGCTGAGATCCATGTCTTCCCCTGTCATGAACTAATGATGAAAGCAGAATAAACATGTCTGGTGCTGCTGCTTAATGGGTGAACACTCTGCGTCTTGCTGGCAAAATGAGAACACAGAGCATCCTGGAGCTGTTCATCAGAATGGCAGAGAGGTCTACATACTCTGGAATTGTTTCTGTCAAGGGTATTGCTGATCCTCCTTCCTGCAGTGGCATACCTGTTTCCACAGCACCTCTGTTAGCTACTGACACAGAAACATGACACCATCAGGCAGCTTTTGCTGTTCACTCAACTCATTTTCTCCCCGTCTCTGATACCAACATGCTTTCTCTGACCATGTTTCAGTTGGTGCAATAAACTTCAGCTGCTTCAGATATATCCTGAATATATTTCTTCTCACTGGTGTTAGCCTTGTTCTTCCTAGTTAGTAAAGCAGTCTTAAGAGGTCTGCATTAAGAAGGTAGGAAATAAAACCATTCTGACACTGTGGAAACAGCCTATTTTTTCTTCCCCAGCAAACTCACTCTGGACAACAGTACTGGGAATAAGCTCTTTTTGTGTTTTTTGGGAGATGCATTGAGGTGTATGTCATGGTGAATTTACCAGGCACAGAGGGTTGCTGCCTTTCCCTAAGGGTAGAGAGCAAAGAGACACTGTAGGTTTGCCACAGTGGAAAAGCAAATATCTAGAAATTCTTCAGAAAGGTGCTTGAAGTGTGGACTATTTCCCTTGGTAATGGTGGGTGCCATGATAGGAGTTGAATGCTGGAAGCAATGTGTCCTGAAAGGCAGGATTACTGATCCCTTCTGCTATTTAGGGCAGAAGAGCTGTGGGTTTGGAAGCAAATACACTTCTACGAAGCCCACAGGTTTTCTGTCCCCATACTGTCCCAGAACATACCCTGTGACAGAGGAGAGAAAATGAAGAACCTCAAGGAAAGATAAAATTCCTCTTCTACCAGGGTCAGTCTTGCATGTGGAAAGTTTCTGTGCAGAACAGGATCCTTGGCAAGAATGCAACTCTGCCAGGTGAGAAGCAGATGCCCTCAAGACCAGGCAAAACATCCAATGGTTTTCTTCCTGTTTGCTCCAGGAATGTATTAGCAGGTTATGGGAACAAAGCTGGGAACTGTTTCTTTGCCTGTCATCCTGGAGTGCACATGGTGGTTTCCAAGCTAGAAAAGGATGGGAAAACATCAGATAGGAGGAGCTGAGGAGCTCAAGGTGCCCAGGTACAAGCTATTTCTCTTGCCAGAACAATTCTTTGGCTCAGTCCATGTGTGCTCTCAGGTTACCCCTGAGGAAGAAGGTGGCTGGTGTAGCTTGCACAAAGTGTTCTGGCAATGGGAACCTGTTCCTTGCTGGTGTCCTCCCCAGGCATGCACACACTTCACTGGGGGGTGTGCCATGCCTGAGCAGAAGCTCCACTGCTTTCAAGGAGCACCACACTTACAGTCTGTGCATTGCACACCCAGTTTGTGTGCATGCAACAAAACCATTTTTTTGCAATAGCAGCAGATCCACTCTTTTTGTGGAAATAGGCTGACCGAAAAAATTGAGGTATTCTGGTGTATTTCTGTCCTCAACAGGAGATACTAGAGGCCATGACAGAAATTCAAGTGCAACCCAAGAAAAGAGATAGCTTTAAGAGGTTTAAGAATAGGTGGGTGATAGATGGGAAGAAATGTATATGGCCATTTATACAGTTTGGCTATTGTTTTTTGACACCTTCATTTAGCAGTGAAGAAGGAAAACCAAATTTTTGCAGATGGAGCCTATGTGAATGTTGTCACATTGTTTGTCATGTAAAAGTTTTATCTTGCACTTGATGTGGTATGGCTGCAGCTGTTGTATCAATCTAGCTTTCTGAAAATAAGTAAAATGTTTATGTTGTTTCACTTTTTTAAACTTGAAAGTGGCAAAACTGAATATTGACATTTATCCAGTTAATAAAAGCAAAATCCAAGTATACCCTTCAATTTAAATTTAGGTCCCAGAATTATTTTGGAGTAACATCTCATGAAGTATCAAACTTGTACGTATTATAGTTCCTTTCTTCCTGCATATTAGGTAATAGGAACTCCTTTTACTGTGATTTATCATAATGCAACACATCATATCCCTTGGTTTGGGCTTTTTCCTACACGTCTCAAAACCCGACTCTTCTTCAGTTCTCTATTTTGATTCTTTCCACACATGGATGGAACTGAAAGTTTCTGCAACCATTGCACAATGTGACAGACAGCCTTCCAAACCAGCTGTCTGGAAGGTCTGGTCTGAGTCCTGTGGTAAGGAGACATCATCCTGTTGCAATTCCAGTATAACTTACACTGGCAGACGTTAAAAAATAATTCTACAGAAATGAATGAATTACATCAGCCATCTAAATGTAAGGAAAGTTCAATCTATTAATTTCCAAGGAATTCTTCTAATAGGCCTAGGCTTGATTAGTTTCAATAGTCAACAAGGAAGCTCTTTCTTTGTAGCTACATAACCAAAATTAGCTGTCTTTAGGTGTGTTATGTACAGCAATGGCATGAGAAACATCTTATATTGACATTGGTCAGGCCAAGGCAGAAAAATGCCAAACAAATAACACAGGCAGCCATAATACCTGTTGTTTTGTGCTTTGGTAGCATCCCTGATCTTCTTCCTTTTACTTACAGTTACTTTTTAAAATAGAAATAATTTACCTATTTACCTGTGGTTTTCTTCCCACACAGTCTCCATATTACCATGTCTGTCTTCTTCTCAGCTTGGTTTCTTGCAAGGTCCTTTCCTGCTCCATCTTAGCTTCCTGTGTACATCCCATATGCAATCAGCTGTGATTGCTGGTTGGGTTCCTACCATGTATTTACAGTGCTGGCTATTTATTTGGGCTGTTTCCTGTCTCCTTACAGTCTATCCTATATCTGCCCTGTGATAATGCAATTTTGAATGCCCACAGAGAAACCTGCTGTCTGTCTGCCAGTCTGTCAGCAGTGCTGCTAATCCCTGGGAGAGGCAGGAGGGCATTAGGTTGGTGGTTGGCCTCTGTGATGAACCATTGTCTTTGCTGCTTTCATTCTGGAGGTGCCAGTAGCTCTTTGTTATCTGACATATCTAAATGTAACAGATGCGCAGATGGAAGAAGAAAATAAGATTTTTAGAAGAAAGTGGATTTTGACATCTGTTGCTTATATTCTGAACATCTGTACCACTGCAGCCACTAAAAAGATTGCATGTAAAGGACAAAATATGACATATCTATATGTCTGCAATTACAGTGCATTTGCAAGTAGTGCTCTGTGTATTTTGCAGGGATATTAAAATCCTGCTACAAATACAGAGCTTTTACAGGTTAGTGGGAGTGCAGAGAGGCTGCTGAGATGAGCTTCTGTCAGATGCCACCGTATCTCAAACTGTAACAAGCCTGAGAGGCCTCAGAATGATTTTTTAGATACTGGTTGTGTTCTTGTGCTTGGCTGTGCTTGTACCAGTGCTTGACTGTGCTTGTACCAGTGCTTGGCTGGTTTGCTGAGCTGGGCTGTGTTTTGGCTTATGGTAAACATTGTGGCTGATGTCCCAGATCCTGGAGCTGTTTCAGCTGAGTGACCGCTGGCAGCCCTCTAGCACTGTGTTCTTCCAAACATTTATCTGTCGTTGTGGCACATGCTGTTTTTACTTTATTTACATTCAAATGAGCTTTCTGTTAAACATTTTCCATACTTCTTTTTCTTTTCCTTCTCACTTCATCGGAACTGCTTGTGTAGGGAAAGGTGCCAAAGGAGCTAGTGCACAGCTTGGGTCACAGAGCTTCCCTCCAAGCTGGTAAGTCATGGAGCATCTCTAGGGATGTAGATCCAAAGGGAGGATTAGATATCTGCCTAGAGCTCCAGAAATTATTTGGAATCCAAAGTTATATTGGTAAGAAACTGGTTCACCATTGTCATTTGACAAGGGTTCTTCTTCTGGGTAGTGATAGATACAGTGAACAAAATAATTACATCTGTAGGATCTTAGCTGTGCAATATATACACTGAAAATGCTGACAAACCCTGGTGTGAAAGGAACCCCACCAGTAATGAATAGCATGCAGGACACATGGATATGTGAGATTTAGGGCACATGATGCCTGTTTCTCAGTATTCAGTGTTTTGTTCATCTAGGTTACTGTATGTGTTCTCATAACTCATTATATATTTATGTATAAAGTTATGCCTTTGAATTAGGGACAGAAGTACCTATTTGCCTTGCTTGGTTTAATGCATTTAATATTACCAATATCCAAATATCTAATTTAATTTCAGATCTTATTTTTAAGATAAGGTATTTTAAAAAGGGTTTCCTCTGGCACTGAGCAGTGTTCTCAATGAAGTTCTTATCTACACACATCCTAAAACCTTCTCTGAACGAGTACCTGAATTTGTGTACCTGAATTTAGGGAAGGTGTTGTTTCCTAGGAGGTTGATCATTTGCTACTGATATTCAAGGGAAAACTTTAATTTTGAATTGAAATATATTGTATTTATTTCATTTGCTCTTCTGTCTCATTCACTGTTATTTTCCACAAGTCCTGTTGCTGTGCTGCTGCAGCAGAGCAATGGATGGTGTGTTGGCTGCCTGTGGGGACAGCAGCCCAGGTAGGGCACACCAAGAGTCATGTCTTAAAAGTCAGCACCTTCTTTGGCTGCCTGCAATGCCCCAACAGCAGGGAAGGAGTTGATTAATTATAATGATTCAGAAAGCCATTACAATGATTCAGAAAGAGCTGCAGTCATAAAGAGCATAAGAGTTATGTTGAAATTAAATTTTAAAGACTAATTCCAGGAAAGAGCTAATTTTTGACTGGTCACAATTCCTGGTACTGGTCTGGCTGTATCTTGTAACTAAATAGTGAAAAGATGGGTAAAGCAGAAAAGCTATGACAGCAAAGGGCAGGGGTTAAAGGTCTCTGGTTAGCATAAAATGTTAAAGTATTTTTCTTGTAATTTTGATCTGATACTTCCTAACATTTCCAGTGATTTAATGATTTCATAGAAAGTTAAGAAATTTATTTATGACCTGACACAGTAACAGAAAATCATCCATTTAAAGAAACAAACTGCTTATTTGTGGCCTTCTTACAATAAGGATGAGGCAGAAAAGAGAGAATTCCTCAGCAGACCCTTAGCATGACAGCAGAATAAAGGAAACAGATACACAGAGTCCTTTTAAATTATTTCTCTAAACTAGGTGAATACAGACTTCATCCTGATGAAAGCAAGCATTTCCCCTGGAAACGAAATCCAAAGAATAGTAATATCCAATATTTTCATACAGAGCCCAACTCCATGGGACTTCACACAGAGGATATGTGAAAAAAGAGCCAGACTAAGCCAAGGTCTGGTTGTGACAGCAAACTTGGTCCTGTGTAAAATACCTTCACACTTGCAAAGCATGCCTGGTTATGAGCCAAGGAAATTCATTTCAGATGTTACATTTTTGCGAAGTATTTGTGGCACTAAAATGCTGACTGCATAATTTCTGCTTCTTTTGCTGGGGTGGCAATGAATACAGGAGATTTAGCAGAATTAGATTGAAATAACTGAGCCTAAGATTTTTGAAAAGAATCCTGAATTAGACATTGTGTATCCCTAAGCATACCTACTGCCATGTGAGGGAAAGTCAGGAGTCCCTACTTGTCAAATTGTAGGTTGCAATGTACACAGAAATGTATACATCTAAAAGTACACTCTTGCTTTGGAGACTAATCAGCAAGGTTCAGAGACAGGCAACCATAGAGAAATTCAAGGGTAACTGAATTAGCCTGCTAGGTCCTGATAATGTCATCATGCAAAAAAGGAGAAAAACAATGTTCCTTTCATTTTTGTGTGCTTGTCATTGTGATACAAGACATGCTCCTCAAAGAAATGCTGGAAAAACTGGTGCTGTGTAACCTAAAGGTGCAAGACAAAAAACACAGGAGAGCCAAAAAGCATGGCAATGATGTTCAAATATGCTAAAGGCTGCTGTTAAAAGGGTGGGAACCATCTCTTCTCCATGTTATGGTGAGTATGGCAGCGCTGGAAGTACAGAAAGAGTTCATTTTGATATTAAGACATAGTTTTGAAGAGTAGAGGTTATGAGGTGTCAATATGGGGAGTTTTGGAGTATCCATCTCTGAGATAGGACAAAAACTTTTAGTTAATCCTTCCTCAGGGCAAAGGACTGGCAGGGCAAAGGAGTGGCATAAATGACCTTCAGTCTCAGAAAGTACCAGCAGCTTTTGGAGCAGAAGGACTTTTGTTCATCTATTTTAAGGTGGCTGGAATTTCCAGCCCTTTCTTATCTAAATAGGAACTCTCTCTGGAGTTCATTGTTCAACAGGAAAAATTCCTGGGTTTCACCTTAGCTGGAAGACCTAATTTCCTGTTTGATATTTTAAACAGAACTGTGTTCTCAAAGAAGAAAGTCCCAGACACCTTATTAGGAAAAAAGAACAATACGAAATAAAAATCCCAAAGGACAGAGTAGTGTGACCGAGTAAGAAACTTTACAGTGTAACACTGTCTTCACAGCATGTTTTTATTCTTTTTAACTCCTGCAATCCAACCCAAAATAGTTCCACAGAAAAACTTAGCTACCTAATGTCTCAGTAGATGCCAGTGTCAACAAGTGAGTTCTGAGTGCTGAGCCCCTGAGCATTTTTTGGGTTTACAAATGATGGTTCCTTGGCTGCCTTTCCCATGACATGTGGCCACCTGATCGCTGATGTGGCTAACGTAATCATTTAGGATACCCTGGGACAGAGAGAATCCATCTCAAACAGCAGCAATGAATATTCCAGTGTGCACAGCAGAACAGGCTCAATGAGAGTGATGAGGAAAGAGATGTCCTCAAATAGCCCAGATTTATCTCTGGAAGATGGGGGACTTGCCTGCAATTTTCTGCTCCAGAGCAGAGAAGATTATTCCAGCCAAGTGCTGCTATAGCTCGTGTCAGTGTTGACATCTCCAGTGTTGACTGCACCAATTAATGCGAGGTTAGAGCAGAAGGAGGAGGAAGAACTTGCATTTCTGTGTTTGATAGTGTGTCAAGACACCAAAACGGTACGTGTATTGCATTTTAAGTAGTGCCCTTAGTTCCAAGAGTGCTGTTCTAGTAGTTTTACGTTTTAAAAGTCTGCTTTGCTTTTTGGCTCTGTCACGGATGGCCCTGCGGACTTATCTGTACTGAGGTTTTCTGTAAGTCTGCCTAGTTTGTTAAGTAGCGAGTGTAAGCTGATGACTGATTAGATCCTCAGGTGGAATGCTGCCTAGAAAAGAAAAATTCTGCTTGCTTTCTAGTGATAATAGTCTCTTCAATCCTAAGAGCTAACTTGAAACCAAGTAGAGCAGGACTGCACTTGAAGTCCTGTTTTGAACTACTTACAGCCTCTAACACTTGCTTTGCTAAACTTTTCTGCAGCTGGTTGCTGTCCAGACATAATGTATTGATTTAATTTGAATTAGTTACATTTGGAAGAACCATTTCCTGCATTTAAGGGAAACAATCTATACATTACTATCTTTCTTTGAAATACATCCACAGCTGAGATAAAAAAAGTAGGAAAACACTATTTCTTTTTGAGAAATGTTTTTGGGTGTTCTGTTGCTGGTTGGTTTATAGCTGGATGAGTTAGGGGATGTTGAAAACAGCAGTTCCTGGAAGATCTGTGCATTTTTATTGGGATTGTGTAGGAATGTCTTTGGATGAGGGAGGATGAAGCTGGTCTCTGAAAGACTGTTGACTTAAGCAAAACAGATCTTTTACCTTGTGTCCAGCCCCCATATTCCAGCTCATTCGTTTACTCATCTGTTCTCACTTACAAATAAGAAGAGACCTTAAAAAGTTGCATTGACAGCAGGTTAAGAGCCTTACAGTTGTAAAGGCAAGCAATGATGAGAGGACATATAACTCCAGGAGTTTTCCAGGCATGTGTATTCCCTGGGTCACCTGATAATGTAACTGAGCTGCCATCATTGGCCCCAGGGACCTTGCAGTGGGGCCACAGCTCAGGAATCCTTGGAAGCACTTGCTAATGTAACTGTTCACCAGAGTGCTTGTCCTGGGCTCCCTAAAGGCTGCCTGTGAGTACCTGTCCATGTAACCTATTGTTGTGATTTGGGTGGCATTGAGTAACACTGCTCATTGCTTTCCTTATAGCATCTTTATGGGCTGCTCTCTACTCTCTGGGTTCCTTATACCAGTGTGTCTGATGTCAGAGAGAGGCTTTTGAGTGCTGCAGGGAGATCTGAATAAAGCTCCTGCAAGAAGATGCTGTCTCAGGAAAGACATCTCAGTAAAGGACCTGTGTACCTTGCACAGCTCCTTGTTGATTTGTTGTTTCCCAAAGATACATAAATAGACCTAAAAAAAAGAGCACAGGACATGGAGTACTTTGCTCTGTTTGATGTCTCCTGGTACAGGATTATATCTTTTCAAGCACTCATAGTTGTTCCAGGTTTTCTGATGGAAGCAAAAGCCATAGATTTTGTAAGATGAAAAAAATCTTGGCAACAAACATCATGAGGTGGTTATTCCCAACATTTCTGTAGCTAGAACAGGAGTCAAGACTGCATTTAATGTATAGTTATTTAAAATGATAGGCTAACTTATGAGCCTGGAAAAGAAAGAAGACAAGACCATTTACAATAGCATGTTGCAGTAATTAAGGGTATTATTCATAAGCCAGTTCCTCCAAAAAGCCTCTAAACTCTTACCACCCACTCCTTCTCCTCCCTCAGCTTCACCAGTTGTTTTTTCACTTGATTATGGTGATACAAAGACTACCCTTCAGAAGGCCAAACTTTAGGACAGCCATCCTGTCTTCCCTAGGCTTTCACAGGCATTGTGAACACCTACCTTTGATTGTATTTTGGCAGTTGTGTAAGTTAGAATCAAAGTGAATGTCTAAATCTCAACTGATTTAATTTATTAGTGAATATTTATTAAGGCAATGCGCATTCATGTTGGCACAGGTACTGCAGCACGTACTTCAGTCACAGCGCCAATTGCAGATTTCAGAGAGCTCAGTTTGCAGCCTGGATGTGTTGTTATGACACCGTTTTTCCATGTGGTATTAAACTTAAAACCAGCGATGCCAAGCGATCTGCCGGAGTTCGGCGCCGCAGCCCGGGACTGCCTCGAGCCGCCTAATCCCGGGCTGCCCGGAGGAGCCAGGCTGTGCTCGTCCTGTCACAAAAGCTGTCACACAGAGCTCTCATGACATTGTAGGTGTCATTTGAAGTCTTGTGGAACACGATTTGAGGGATCCCGTGCAAAACCAGAGCTGGCACTGGCTCAGCACACTGGCTCAGCTCTGCCGGAGAGGCTTCGTGCCCTCGTCCAGCCCAGCCCGCCTGCGGCTCGCTTCGTGTGCGAGCTGCTTTTCCCGTGGCAGGAATTCAGCCCGGGATGCTGCCAGCCGGGGGCCGGGAAGGAGCGGGGGCGGCAGCCCTGGCCCCGCTCAGCCAGCCCAGGGCACGCCTGGGGACGGCAGGCGGGGACACGCGTGGGACAGCGCGGACACAGGCTGCCACCTGCCCGCGGGGACAGGCAAGGACAGCCGGCAGCGCCAGCGGCCGCGCAGCCTCTGCCTGCCACTGCCAGCCCCCAAAACAACCCCCGCTGCCCAGCGTGGTTCTTTAAACAAGTTTAAAGGAACTTAAGTCTGAAGAGATGTGATTGGAAGTTTAAATATATTGATTTATTTAGTGATCACTATTCATTCTTGGATAAATGAGGGGACACTGTCTGGTATGAAGTTAGTTGCCCCTCTGCTCCCTTAAAGTACAGGAATAGGTGATGTCCGTGTATCTTAGAGACAGACCTGGAACCTCAAGACCCTTTGAGGCAGCCCAGATCATGGCCATCCTTCCCCTGGGCTGCAGTGACAGCTGTGGTCCCCACCCAGCAGAACCAGGTGCCAGGGCACAGCCAGCCCCAACAGGGACAGAGGGTGGCATGCCAGGGGCCTCGCTGTGCTTCACAGCAATCTGAGCTTTAATAAAACGTTCCCTGCAGCTTCAGCTGTCCCAGAGATAAGTCTGGAGAGGGATCTCCATGTAGTTTTAAGGAAAGACTAGGAAAAGACCAAGAAACATAAGTCTTCAGACACTGATAATCTGGAGAATGTATCAATCCCATCACTGACTGTAGGATAAATATGCAGGAAATAAAACCGGGTACTTCTGTTTCACCAGTTTCTTGTTCATACCCCAAAGACACACATTCAGGTAGATCTATCCTGTCCTACAGACAGCCAGTCATATGGACATCACTGTGGGAAGATGTATGAGAGGCAGGGTCAGTGATCTCTGTGTTCTGCATGCCCCTGGAGTGAGGGATGCTCAGTGCTGTCTTTCCAAGGTCTGTGCCCTTGTTTTCCTCCTGACATTGCTTTTCACCACTCACTCCTCTCCTGTATTTGTTCAGGACCTATTTTTCCAACATCCCTTTGGTCACAGACATTTTTTGCTGATTCCCCACTAGGCTGAAAATAAACTGCATTTTATCACAGCTCCTGGTGTATTGGGGGAGCAAGAAACCATTGTGTAAAGTGATGGGAAAGGGCTCTGTAGCACTCTGAAAGCTTTAAAAATCTTGCTTTCAGTTTGGAAGGGAATTTCAACTAAAACCACTGAAAAGCCTCTTCAGAAAACACTGCCTGTATGTTGTTTTGTGATTGTTCCCACATACCTCATAATTCTCAACCACAGCACTGTGCTGGAGGCTAGATACACATGGTGGGTATTTTTGCTCTTGCTAGCAGTGGGATAGCAGGAATGCAAGCTTCCCTTTGATGTCCAGAATCAAAGTATTGACAAACAGTAAGAGAGGGATGTGAGTTTTGAGGTTGTATCCTCCCTCAAAACAGGAAAACTGCCTATCTCCAAGGCTTTCCCCAATACTCTTTTATTATTCTCACGAATTTGTTGGTATTGTTTTCCTTTTCTCTCCTTCATACAGGAAATAAGCCTGAGCTCTCACACTTTAGTATGCTTGCCATGCTATCTGTGCAGAAACATTTCAGATTCTTTGTACTGAGCACTTCATTTCTCAGCCACGTCTTTTCAAGAATTGGCAGCATGCAGAATAACTTTGAAAATAATTCATTTCATATTGCAGCAGTCCTGTATACTGGAGCTGTCTTTAACCATTCTTGTGTTCTTCTGGTACCACAATGCAATATTGATTTTGCTTCTGTCATCTTCAGGTGTTGGTTTGCTTGCAGAGCAGCTGTAACTGCACTACATTTTGCAGCATGGATGAGCAGCTGCTGTGGGTGTGCACAGCAAAACAGCCCTTGGAATTTCTGAACAACATCTCACACGTGGTCACTTTCAATTTGCAGAGAACTTGAGTAAGATCATCCCTCTGGCCTCTTTTTTCTACATTCCTGTTCTTCTGTTGTAGTTATTTTAAAATAACAATTGTTTTGGGTGTACTGTTTGCATAACACATGGGATTGTTTTGCAAATTTTTGTCTTCCTGAAGAGAACTTTTCCTTTGTAATCTGCTTTTCAAAACGTGACGAGTCATTCCCTGGGTAAGTTTCAGTTTCAGTTTTCACTTTCTTTTCTGATGCTGTGTTTCCATGAAACAGGAGAGTTTGGGCTTCGGTTTCTTTTTCCTAATACAACCCTAAATTGAAAATTATGTCAGAAGCAGGAGGCAATGGAAATCTGGATGTGCTACTGCAGGTCAGCGGAACTAAATCACTTTCAGTCCCTGGTCCAGGTACTCTAAGCTGGATCCAGCTCTACTCTGCACTGCTGACTGCAATGTAGACACATACAGACTCCTTTGGAAAATTAACTGCACAGTATAATCAATCCTCCTGTTTGATGTGTGGTGTTCCAATTAAGAACAAAAAATTATGATGTATCCTAACCACCAGAGTTAATGGTAGTCTGAGTTGAGCCCTGCAGACCTGTCCTAAAGAAAATGTGACTCATCGCTCAGGGACTTTTCTTAAACCATCCTTTTTATACTGAGGTTGGGGAATTCCAGTGTGATGAAAGAAAAAATTATCATTTTATTTCACTGTCAGAAATTTATGAGGTTTGGTGGCTCAATTTTAAGATCAGTGTAGCTCAGATTGGTCAGTTCCCTGCTCCACTGAAACCCTGAGGGGTGGACCACCTTCATTTCTGTTGGTCAGATGCTTCACTTGGACAGACAAAGCCAGAAGCCAAGGGAATAAAAAGTTGAAGTCAAGCATCTGCCAACACAGCTTTAAGCTACATTCATGCCTTCCTGGATGGGACATGGTATAGGGAGCAGCCTATCTACCAGGGCTTGTGAGAGCATGGAGCTCTTCTTCCTCCCTGTCTTGGCTGTGCTTCTACACAGCTGCATCCTATAAAAGATGGCCCAGCTGACACCACTGCTCTGCTGCTTTTCTGAAAGGCAGATATTGTATTCTCTTACACATGTGGACCCTGGCCAGAACAGGACAAGGACCAACACATTGTCACAGTGTGTCAGAGCTGTGGACAGGTAGCACAGACACATCCCATTTACACAATGCCAGGTGTTAATCAGTCCATGGGTGCACAATTTGGCCCATGGCTATTAAACCATCTGACTGCAGCAGCCTGAAGGTTTTCCTTTGAGAAGCAGCACAGTGTGGGGATTTTGGCAATATAGTAGTGGATTAGACACTTAGAAAATGCAGCTAGATTAGAGGCTCCAAAGCAGGGTGGAAGGTTTTTCTGAGTGCTTAGCATGGATGGTGCTTAAGAGTTGTACAACATAAACTGGGCCTGGGAAAAACATGCTCTGTGTCACTGAGACCTTTAACAGGTCAAGTCTATGAAACACGTGATGAGTTCAAAGCTACGTCCTGCCTTTCCTTTCAGGCTCCTGCTTGATGCCATCCACGGATTTTAGCTGTTTCCAAAGGCCATGGACTGCCTTCCCAGGTACCTCACTTCCAGCTATGTGGCATTTTGGAGGAACTCCACATGCTGTGGGTACCCAGCATTGGCAGGGATTGATTTCCCACCTCTGGCACCCTGTGGCCAGTCCTACCTTGCCCCTTCCAGGTCCTGTGGTCAGGTGGCAGCCATGGGACCCTACCCCACACACCCACACACTGGCAGGCAGGAGAGAGCAAGCCCAGGTAGGTCTCTTCCTGTTTTGGCTGAGTCCTGATACTGGCTGGAGATTTCCTCTAGGGAACTGATGACAGAGCCAAAGAAAATCATCTTTCTTACTGTGTAATCTGGAAAAATCAAACCTTTCCAGCAAAGTCTCCCCTTCTGTTGAAAGACTTTGTGAGGTTTGCACAAATGGGTGTGTGAGAGGGAAAGGCCTCACAGCAAAGCTGCCAGCGCTATACTGGTCCTTTGAATTTGGGAGCTGAGTCCTCTATACTTGGTGATGGAAGAAAGGTAAGGTGTTTTTTCATGAGAATGATCTCCTTTATTCTGATTTGCTAACCTGAGTAAAAACAAACCTAAACATGACATCTACATACTGCACGATAAGAAAGACAGAAGTCATGCATTATGCAGATTTTTTTTAATGAAAATGCTTTCATTGTATCAGTTTCTGCATTAGAAAAGCATCATACACTCTGAAGGCTGCCTTCCAGAAATGATGGTTCTGTTGTGCTGCTAACCCCTCAGCTCCTATTTCTTTGAAGGGTTCAAACATTAGAAGAGGCTTACAAACATTGCTGAGAACAACAGAGATAATAATTTTTACCTAGAACTGTGAGCTTTTTGTATAGAAAACATGCACACATATACAAAACTCCATATACACACAGAAGTGCTTTTATGAAAGATAGAAACTGTATTTGCAGCAGAGTAGAATCTACACAACACCACCTATATTTGAAATTAATCAGGTGTAAGGCAGGTAACTTTTTTTTTTCAAGTAGTCTTCCTGGTACACTTTGTAGACTCGTAACACCAGAGCTTTCCCTTAAAAAAAAAAAAAAAAGGAACATCCTGCATTTTTAATGTAAGCAGAACCTTACATTGATTGAATAATGCAGGACCATGCATTTAAACCATTCCTTGTCTTCGAATGATAACGTTTTTCCTCTTGTAATGAATGCTATAGCTGGAGTCTTTATTGCACCTTTTAGTAAAGAAGTCATAAACCTTCTTCCAGTCCTTAGCAACCAAAAAAGGCTAAAACTTTTTTTAAAGGAAAGATATTGCTACAAAATTTGTACTTATTCCTTTTGCATATAATAACTTACTTGCTTACTGCCAATGAAAATGCCATTTTAAAACTTTGTTATTTATATTAGAAGAATATTCAGAAATAATTTTCAAATTATTCCGTGCTAGGTCTCTTCCAAACTAGCAGTGTAGGCTTTACTTAACTCAGCACTATCATTGTAAGAGTTTCTACCCTCTTGAGTGCAAGTTTTGCTTTGCTCAGTGTCAGGATTATAAGACTGCCCCCCTTCCTGAGAGCTGCAAATAGCTGCCTTCAGTTTTTCCTCAATTTTATCAGCTGCAGCACACATTTTTAACTCTCTCAGGCTGTTTATTAGGGTTCCATATGCTCCCTTCATCCCATGACTTTGATACCAGACTCGAAACAGCTTAATCTTCTGTTCAGATGTATCACCAGGACAATCCTGAATGCTTTGGTCTATGGTAGGTTCTGATACACGGTGGTGACGAACAAATTTCTTTACTTCTGCAAGTGTCATCTCTGCCACGATACCAGGAATGTGGCTGCTCAGGTCAGGATCTAGGAGCATGAAAGGAAATAAATGCACCTGGCACTTTTATCTTACTGGGTTTTATCACCTGCACTCAGATTTGATACTTCTCCTATCCAAACCAGATTAAGTTTCAGGTATTTGTGACTCAGTATGGTTTATGTGTGATTTTTTACAATACATGGCAGGTCTGTTTTCATATGTTCCTGCCAAATGCTATGTATTTCAGAGATTTAGGCTTGCATCCATATTGCTTTCTACCACCTAAAACAGAGTATCAGTTCCCTCTGTAACCTATTCTGTCCTTCTCTAGTGTGGTCACCTCTCACATACCTGTTTTTCTCAAAGTAGTGTTGGGAGAGGTGCTGAAACAGGACAGGTCTTCTGTTGTGATACAGTCTTGGAGGTTATATTTTTTCCTGTTGTGTATCACTCCTGTGGATTTGCCCCTGAACATAATGGAGGTTTGTAAATCTTCAATCCCACTGTGGGACTCCTCCCTTATCATAATTAGCCACGGTTATAGAAACACAGCTTGCTCCTTCCTAGTGTCTGTACCACATGCAGAACTGAAATTCCCTTGTAGATAATGAGTAATTGCTCCCTATACAACAGAAATTCCTCCTGAGGCAAGACTTCTGTGATGCCACTAAGTGCCTTGATGAGCATTATATGAACTGGCACTTCTTTAGCAAGTGTTCACTTTTGTGCTGGAATGACACATCTGGACAGTGGCAAAGTCTACACACAAAAATACTCTATTTTTAGTTTAGGACTTATGTATCTGTATCTCTGTTTTTTCTTTCTACTGAATTTTGAGAAATTACTTGTCTCTTACCTGTGTTTATGAGAGGTACATTCTCCTGAAGAAAAAAAAAAAAAAGCAAGAGAGAAATAAGTAGAAACAAGCTTTGTATAACACTAGCCTTGTATAAGAAGATAAATACATTTCATGATCTGTCTTTAATTTTCTTTTAGTTTTCTCCATGATACTTGTTTTGTGACTGAGAGAGTCATACCAGACAGACACACCTCTTTTGACTTGGGTAAGTTTGGGGAATCACCTCACAATTGCTATTGCCTAAAATTATGCATGGGGACAGAAATATCCTGGGTTGGTGCAGGCCTGATGATTTTATGAAGTTTTGATCGTGGTCATGTGACTTAGGAAGCATTCCAAAAATCCTGAAGAAGTAATACAGGGTTTCTCTTACTACTCCCAAAAGAGTGCTTGTGGGGAAATTTACTTGATCCATATCATAGAAGAGAGGCACACAAATGTTTGGGGAGTGCAAATTAAATGGAAAAAAGTTCTTTGCAAAAAGCTGAGTTTTTTATGATCAAAGCAGCAATACTTACAGAAGGCTCTGGTTTGTAAACTCCGTTACTTAGGTGCTCATTGATCGTAACATCCTTCTGTTTTCTCCTGCCTGAAACAAAAAAAGCACTTTTAAAATCTAGGACAGGATATCTCTCCCTTGGACTCCAAGAATATAACATTGTATTTGAATAAGCATCAGGAATAAGTAGGGAATCACTTACGCCAGAATATTGCTCCAACTATTGCTAGTAGTGCTACCAAAACTACCAAAGCAATGGCCCACCACAGCGTTCGTGGTTCTGTTGGAACATTGGAAAATTTGCAGGAAAGTTAACTCAAGAAATACAATACAGCAGCACACCAAATTTTAAACAAGACTGTGTCAGATTTTAAAAGCCCTCCTGTTGTTTCCTAATGACAAAAGCCAAATATGTCAAAGACATACCTACTGTGAGTTGCCCCTAAAAAAGGGGTAACAGCTCCTACACCTGCACAGTGACCAAGGGAAAATCATACTCTGCAGGTCAGTACAGGGCCCTGAGCTGTCAGGAATCACTATGGCCAGTGTATAGGACAGGACAATTGCAACTGCCTCTCAAAATACAGCCTGTGATGGGCCTTGCTACATTTTAAACTGGTACCTTTTTTTCCGCATACAGTGTCTGAAGCTGAAGTACATTGTTTTTCAATTACACCACTTTCACACCTGCAGAAAATATGAACACAAATTATTAGGGGATTTTTTTTCCCTCTTAAGCTGTTAAGAGAGCAAATCAAAATCTTCTAAGATGTTTTATCAGCAAAATATTTAATATTTTGCTGATAAATATGCTGGTTTCATATTCCAAACCCCTGATCTTGGGGTTTGGAATTTAATAGGTATGAAAATGGCATGGAAATTTGTGGCAGTGGGAAAGCATATGAAATAATTTTTCAATGTAACAGTGGATCACACAAAGACAACAGGAGAGCTCAGATACTTTATTGTACTTTTTGAAAAGCATGTACAGACTCAGTGGATATATAAGTTTTTCTGCATGCCTTTGGAAAGCCTTCACAGCTGCAAATTGAGTTGACTGAACTCAGTCAGCTCAGGTGCAAAGGAGAATTAGTATGCTTTCCCAGAGGTTCTAGATTACCTTAGCCTCTGTCTTGAAACCAGCTCTAAAAAGACGTGATTACATATTAACAACTTCATATGTAGTGATGAAGGCATAAACTTACGTAGTACATAGAATGCAATTGTCACATCCTGCAGGACTGCAAAAATAGTTCTTTGCACAGGCACACTGTGTGTCCTCTTCTGGGGTACAGTTCTTTACAACCTCCAAACCTAAAAATAGATTTCTTAAAGTGTATTAGTTTGAAAAAGCAGGCTTCTGCCCACAAAGTCTTGTCCTCAGACTTGCTGCTAGCTCCACCTCTGCTGGCACTGGCGAGGCTTAACTTTATAATACACACACAGAGCTTTTCTAAGGAGCTGGGCTGACAGAGTGCTGGGAATATGGAGCTGTCAGAGAGACCTCTGCTGGAGGAGAGCTCAGAAAACTCACCACACAATACAGTTCTCTCCAGAAGAGGACTCATTCAGCACAGCCAAATCCCAGCTTCTTTTTCCCATTCAGAAGTGTAAAGCCAGAAGGAAACTCAGAAAATCACACAGCCAATCTCCCCAATTGATAATGGAGGTGGGTTCTTTGCACTCCCTGACAGACAACAGGTTTTACCTTTTCTTGAAGACCTCCAATGATGAGGAATTCCACTCTCTCTTTTTTGGCTAACACATCTATGTTAAGCATTCTTCTTAAGAATCGAAACAAATTATTAATTTTCTCCTATCCTCAGTTTATACAATGGTGCTATCTCCATCTATGAAAAAAATACTTCTGCATTAAAAATTACTGTATCTACCTGCTATGAAAGCTATTTTCATAGGCATATAAAAATAGAACAAATTGTTGAGTTACTACATTCAGTGCCCTGATGTAATTTGAAACTACTTTATATTTATATTGATGAAGCTCTACTGTGAAACCAGTGCTGAAGTAACTCATGGAAATAGTGGATATGAATAATCCTAAGAGTGGTTCACATGGAACTTCAGTGGTAATTTTCCTCTTGCCTATTGTCAGTCTACTGACTTCTCTTCAACTACGCTGTACATGGAATATTGTGACTAGCCATCCCATTACCCTTTTCCTCCCTTCAGTTTTAATAATTGTGACACAAATAAAATACTGAATTGTTTCGCTCTTATCTATTTCATCACCCACACAAAAATGCCTATTGTAGTAGCAAATGAGAGGAAAGTTTTCTATCCATATTGAGGTCTTCAAGGAAGGGGAGAGAACTAGAGATTGATATTCCAACAGGTGATCTGAGTAAAACACATTGGAGTTGAGAACTGTCTCTCCATTCACTAAACTTGATTTTGGGTATGAGGAATGAAGAACTATCATTCCTTATATCCAAGTAGAGCAGATCTATGGAACACCTGGTGGAACTGGTAGGAGATAAGTTTAATGGATTAAAAAAAAACCAACTGTGATGGATATTTATGCAACAGGTAGTGAATTTCTGCTGCCACCCAGCAGGTTCACGAGCAAAGGGCTCATAAATAGACACTGAAATGACTAGGTAGGGATAGATCTTCTAATGTCCTTTCCCTCAGCTGTGGATGCTGATAGACTGCAGGGAACAGACCACAGAAAGCAGACAGGTTTGTTTGTGTTGTCTCTAAATAGCACCTCTTGCCTCCACTGCTGAATGCAGAATACTGGGGTAGGTGGGCCACTGGTCTGCCCCAGAAGGGCTTGCCTTATAGTCTTACACATGTATCCCACACAGCACCTGGAGTGTCTTTCAAAAGACAATAATTAATTTTAAATAATATTATCAATTATGTGAAAGACTACAAAAAAAATCATTACTTCTTAGACCCCTCTTTTCAACAGAGGGTGAAGAAGAGGGAGAACTTGCCTTCCTTGACTCTAACCAGTCTGTACAGTCTCTGCTTTGCAAGGACTTTGGGCAAGCAAAGGCAGATATAAGGAGAAATAATGGACCAACTATTTCTCTTCCTACTTTGTGCTTTATGAAAGGGAACTGCAGGATAAACATGTTACTTTCTCACACACTCATTAATGTTCTACCACTAAAAGTTTGGAATCTACATGCTAACCACGATTAGGTATTGTGAAGGCTTTTCAGTGAAATCCTGTATGAAAGAAGAGTCATTGCTACAGTTGCTATTTCTCTAGACCTACCAAAATTGCTGTCACACAATTTGCATCTCCAACACTTGTCCAACTCGTTGGGGTGATTCATGAATTCCTTTCCTTTCTCACATGGAACACAGTGTTTGATAATATCTGTTGGGCAGGAGACATTTTTGACAAAACCTGTAGAGACAGAAAACCAACAATTTAGAGAGCAGCCACCAGCTCTAAGACTTAACATCAGAATTTAATTTTTAATCCCTAATACTTTTTGATTCCAAATATGGAATGTATATTCTTTGTGCATGTGTAGATGCACTTCAGTAATGTAGTATACATAACATTTGATTATCCCCACTCTTCCTCCAATTTAATACAGAAGGAGAAGACACCAAAGAAAACTGTACATGAAAAATTGGAAAACCCATGAATGTATGGAATCCTGTAGGCAAAAGCATGTGTTTTCACTTTTTCAACCTCTTTCAAATATGTGTATGTTAATTCTTGGCTCTTTTGTAATGAGCATGTTATGAGAGAACTACTCTCTGTAGTGAGAAGTTGTTGGTGCATTGAGCTCAAGAAATACCTTTGAAGTGGCTTACGTCCTGTAACAAAAAAAGATACAGCTGGAATGAAGCACTGCATGCAGGAAACCACCTCATGCCACTTCAGTATCCCAGCACAAAGCAATTGTGCAGGCTGGAGTGTCCCCTGTTAATGACTTCTCAACACAGTCTTACAATCATACTCACCACTTTTACATTTCTTGCAACACTGAGTATCTAAATTGTATTCATCCTCATTGCAGTTAACTTCTCTCCTGGAAATGATCCTCCTATTGTATGTTTTTAGAGCTTCAGTATAATTTTTGCACTGTGTTTCAATAATTAAGACAGCCACCTAGGAGAGAACAGAAAATTAGACCAAGAAACTGTTTAGGATTGTGGGTGTGTTTTAGTACTAGCAGAGTCACATTAATAGTGTTACTCCATAACTAAACATATTGATATTTACTCCCTTGTTAAAACTGTTCATTACTTTAGATTTAATGGACAATAAGGGTCCATATTAAAGCCATGAACCCTACAACTACAGACACTCTCCTTTCAAATTAATTTACAACAGATCCATTTCTTTGAATTTTTGGCACTGTCAAGTTAAATTGCATAGTGCTGGGTTTTTTGTTTGTTTGTTTTTATTTCTGTCATTAGGCAGTAGAGCTTTACTAGTGGCCCCTGCCCAGCCTCTTTTCATGATAATAATAAAGCACTATGGCCCAGAGGCCAAACCATGTTTTTTTATTATTTTGGAAGAAGGAGGAAGAATGATAAGGATAAAATCTGGTATAGTTTGCCTTCTTCTCAGCAACATTTTCTGGGGAATTCTGTATTTTCTCTGCATGCACTAAATATGAGATATCTATATAATGGATGCTTAGCCCATCACTTCCCCTGTTTGGTGCTCTCTCTTCCTTTGCTGCCAAAGCTTTCAGGGTGCTCTCCTCTGAATCCTAATGTAATGATGTTAAAAAATTAAAGTCTCCCCAGAAGCTTTCGAGTGGATGTGTCAAATTAGTGTGATTTGTTTTCTTTTTGCCTAGGAGAACTGTCTCACTAAACACATTAACATTAACACTAAACACTGGATTAGAAAGTCCAGTTAAAAAATAATTAGTAAAATATAGTCAGGGATGTATGACCACTCTGGTTTGGTTTTTCCTAAAGCAGTATGAAGAAAATGTCTAGAGAGTCATGCAGAAAATAGGATATAATCAAAGAAGGAAACATATTTCTAAATTACTAATACCAGTAAAACCTTGCTTATTTTACCAAATGCCTGCAAACATAGTGTGTGCAGAGACGTGTTCCCTCACACCAACAAAGCTCTCTGCCTCTTGTTTATGCTTTTATACAAATGGGGTGTGCTGGTATGAGGGGCTGCAGAAACAACATTTTTAGATGGATGCCCTCTGCTCCTGCTCACGGAGATGAACTTCCTGGTACACTTACAAGAAGTGGGGGTCACTTCTCAGAATTTGATACTTAAGCAGCACCAAATACCTACATTGGTTCTGCTTACAGGGATGTCTTACAACACCTTCCTGTAGAAGGAATAATGATAAAACTGTGATGACCTTTTTTCAAAGCAACACCCTAATTTTTTCAAACATTTTTTTCCTCCTGGATTTGCACCCTCTTAAAAGCAATCCATTTGCTATGGACAAATTTTGGTGTGTCTCATAGGGAAAAAAACCAGAAAAGAGTCAATAGTCATTTAGCTTCCTGTGCACACCTTAGTTGCTTTTTCTGTTGTCACTGAGCAGTAAACACTAATAGCAGAAAGGAAGCAGTTTAGGGGCTTTTATACAGGCAGGGATGATAGGTGCTTTTTCATGACGCGTACACTCAGGCAGTGGTTGTGTGTTTTCAGCCTAGAATGACTCATAGAGGCTCTCTTTTAGCTTTCTCAACCTATAAAATTAGTTTTTATATCTAAACTGAAGACTTTGTACTAAGCAGTCAATGGGAATAAGATCAATAAGTTGGGAACATCTACCCTTAGCAGAACCCATAAAAATTATCATATGAGCCCAAATCTTCTGGTTTCTCTGCATTTGCATTGCCCAGACAATGAAAAGAGTTTTCTACTGTACTCCCTCTTCCTTCATTCCAACAGAGTCCTCCAAAATGCTTCCACCAACAGGTATCTGCTAAGAACACTTTTATTAAACCTATTTTCATCTGCATTTCCAGGGCACAGTGACAAGAACTTTAATTTCTTTGAATACTTGTGTCGTTTTGGGATTCTCAGGCCTCCAGTTCTTCCTCTGTCAAAGTATTCTTCATAACATGTCAATCTATTTAAACAGAAAACCTTCTGCAAGACACAGCTTATAGGTATGTAATCTCAGCTTTGGAAGTGTGTGAACATGTAATTTGCATAGAGGACTTTTTAAAACTTTACAGTGTTAACCCTGAGAAAAAAATTGTCTCTCTTTTCTCCTGTTATCTTTATAATACATTTTATTTTTAGCAAGCCACTTCTCCCATTTCTAATCTATAAATGCTTATGAATGAGAAGACTGATGGCCACAGAACTTGGCCTTCTTTTTTCCACTCCACACCTGTTATATTGACCAAGGTGCATAAGCTCATCAGGGGCTTTTTAAGTGTTAAAAAAGGAGGAGGGGGGATTTTTCTTGCTTTTTTTTTTTTGCCTTGTGGAAGTTGGGTTGCTAGAACTATCTCCATTTTAATATGCTTTTCTCTGTAATTAATCTCCCTAGTATTAACTCTGTCAGGATGGCCTTTTCAAAGAGTAATTTCACTCAAAGAGTAATCTTAAAGAGGATTCTCTACTACAATTCTTTCACTATGACAAGAAATTTATGCTTCCAAAACCTCCAGTATAATTTTTCCTCCAACTTTTTTTTTCTCCCACTAAGGCTGAATCTCATAGTTAGCACCAAAATAACTCCTGAAATTAGTATTTCGCATTCTAAATTCTCTTATAAAAAGAACGAAAATAATTCAGTTCCATTTTTAAAGCCCAACAATGGCAGTTGCTATTTCCCCACAACTAGAAGCAGCCTGAGCTTCTTAAATTCCAAGGGAAATGTGTGTGTTTAGTGCCTGTGAGAGCAAATACCCTCAGACCATCCAGCACCTTAAAACACTCACTGTTCAAATTCAATCCACTACCCTTTCAAATATCAGCTGACTCACATGCAAATTGCAACAACATATTGGGGCTGGGAGTTGTATGGTTATTTTCTTGGGTTTTGCTTTTTAGAAGTACTGTACTACTGAGCACCTGATTAATACTACACTATTTGGAGAGTTGGGAGTGATATTAACAGTTCTCATCTCACTTTGTTGAGGCTAAGCATGAATTAGAGCTTGACAGATAGAAATCTAGCAACTCTCCCCCTTTTCCTTTTGTAACACAAAATGGTTTTCTCATGACTTTCTCTTTGCTCAGTGAGTTACTGCAAAGATAAATGTGGTTACTGTGGAAACATGCACAGACATGTTTCCAGAACTGGGGCCCTTATACTTTTCACTTGAGTCTTGGGTCATCCCATCATTTTATGGCTGTTTATGCACGTACATGTAAATGTGTGTATTAGTTTTCCATGATTTGAGGAAGAAATGTCAACGCAGTAATGCAGGAGCCTTGTTTTCAAAGGTATGTCTTCTGAACTTCCAGAAAACTGCCTGCTCTGTATTTATACCATAATTACAAAATACTTAACAGTTCACTCTCTGGCCTATTCCTTTGGAGTGTTGTCTTGAGGTGATTTTATGGTGGCACTTTATTCCCTGGTTGCCTGCTGTATGGCTGAAATGGCTGAAGATGAACCAGGAGGCCGGGCTGGAGCCTGGTTCATCTCCCTCTCTCTGGCTTCGGGCTGCCACTCGGGTGGTTGGTTCACTGCCTTTGTTCCATTTGTATTCTTGCTTGCTTAGGCAAGAAACTTTTTTTTATTTTTCCCCACCTTCTCGCCCGGACTTCAGCAGAGATCCTTCAGTTGTTTCTTTTTGGTTTTTTTTTTCCACTTGAACTGTTTTGGCGTGCAGTCCAGGGAGCCTACGGGGGCGGTGGAAAGACCCGGGCCAGCAAAAGAAAGGACACTAAAACCCACCAGTTTCACCTGCTGTGAGGAGCAGACCAAGGCCAGAAGCTCAACAGGTTCCTACCTACTTTTTGCCTGAGCTGTTGCATGGATTTTTTTCTTCCCTTCCCTTCCCTGAGACAAAGGGAGCAGTCACCATCCTTGCCTCCTGGCCATGCGGCCAGACTGGGGGTGTGAGGTATAAAGTTCAATATTTTTTCCTCTCCTGTGCCTTGTGGGTATCTTGCTTTGTTAATAAACAGGGGTTTTTTTCACTTTCACCCCCTAGTATTAATTTCTCTCATTGGCAAAAAGGGATTATTGCAGCCCTTCTCTTTAGAGGAAACGTTCATTCCAGAGTGTTTTCTCCTAAAATTTGTCTCTAAACTGAGACAAGTGTGTCTCTCAGTGGTACGTAGTTTTGTAGCTTTTTCTACATGGAGAACTCAGATATTTTCTAACTTCATAGACCATTTCTATTTTTGCATGACTATCCCTAAATCTTCTTTTATTTGGTGCAGCATGGAGTTCCTTGCAAAACTGAGGTCTCATTCAACAAACTGTTTTTATGTTCTGGTTTAACCAAATAATATGCCAAACTCTGACCACGTTTACTATTTTATATGTAGCGAAACAACATGCTAGTTAAAACAAAAAACTTTTTTAAAATAGAAATTATGTAGGAATGTTAAGGAACTGTTAAGGAAACAGTCTTTCTAAAGTATACTGAAATTTGGACACAATTGGAAAATAAGAACAGAAATGATATATTCTCTGGAGCACTGTTATAAAAGAAAGTATTTTTAATCTTAAGATATATATTCTGTATAGTTCTAACATACTGAGCTACACTGACATTTCCGTCAGTAGTTGGCTGCTCCTGTACACGTAATGCACACTTCTGTCAGCAGATGAAAATCCTTCTTTGTATTTAATTATGCTTTGATGATTTGTGCAGGGGCATGGATAGAGCTCTCTGAAATACTTTAAATATTTTACTACCTGATATGCAGTTAATCAGATCACAATTTGAGTGGTTTATACATTAAGACTTGATTTTTAACCTGAAAAACTGCAAAACAAACTGCGTTTGTTAGCAATAAAACCACATTGTGAAGAGACCTTGAAGGTCACTCCAGTGAGTTGTCTCTGAAACGGGAGAATTGGGGCTGGGGGAGCAATGTGGACTGCATCCACCTTCCAGGCAGGTGCTGGCTCTGCTGTAAGCAGGGATCACTGCCACCCCCTCATCCCCAGCCCTGGGCAGCTCTGCCTGAGCGCCGGCCAAGCCAGGGCATCCCCATGTCCCTGGATCTCCCTAGGTCTCCTGTCCCGGAGCTTCCTGCCGCTACAGCTCTTTGGCGTAATGCACCTGTACCAGTGGAGATGCCTGTCCTGGCCACTGACACACCTCCTCGCTTCTCCTGTTGACGGCAGCCGTTCAAAATGGATCTTTGTGAAGGTAACTTCGGTGATGGGAGCGAGACGCGAGACCGAAGTTCTCGGAAGCTGCGGCACTCAAGTGTGTGCGCAGGGCACGGGTCAGGCAAGAAGGGAAGGCCGTGCCTTGTTGCTTCCAGTAAATGCTGCACACGGACGCCAGGCTTGGACTATTCCTCTGGCTTCTCCTGGGTCACTGTCATAGTGGTTCAAACTCCTCCTCTCAGGTATTTGCTTTTATGCTGCTTTCCCAGCTCGCTGGTAGGGATCCGCTGAGGTGCAGCGCAGGTCAGCTTTAGCCGAGCCCGGTTTTAGCCCGGGCACGTCCCGCACCGCCCCGTGCTGCCAGAGCCGGGACTCTCCACCTGCCTCGCCCGTGTCCCCGGTCGCTATGGGTGGCTGCGGACCCAGGCCAGTGCCAGCTGTCCCTGGGTCCCCCACCTACAGCTCACGATCCGACAGCCACCTGCATCCATCCCCCTTTTCTTCCGTCCGCTTTACACAACACGCACCTCACTTAGCACCCTCTACAAGTGCCTGAACTTGAAGGTGAGTTTTCCCACTTAAAACGTCGCCTAACGAATTGACTGAAACGTCGGTAACAAGTTTGTCACGGCCGGTGGCGAGCAGCAACCCGGCAGCGCTCCTCGCCCGGCGGAGCCGCACTCCTCGTCCCCGCCCGGCCCCGCTGCCCCGGCCGGGGCTGGCCCCGCCGCCCGCCCGCTGCCCCGCTCGGGCGGACACTTACAAGGAGCAGGGCAAGGAGCCCCCGGGCCACGCCGCCGCTGTCCCGCCCCTTCCCCATGCCGCCGCCGCCCCGCGCTGCCCCGCACCTTCCGGCGGGAAGTGGCCCGTCCCTGCGGGCCAGCCCGAGCTGCTGGCGCCCGGCCCCGCCGGCTCCTCCCATGTTGGCAAACACGGCCCGGC
>VXAX01001459.1:158445-187474 GCA_013399835.1 Leptocoma aspasia | reverse complement strand
GCTAGACCTGCTTTTTGCAAACAAAAAGGAGCTGGTGGGAAACATGGTGGTCAGAGGCCATCTGGGGCACAGTGACCATGAAATATTCAGTGACCATCTCAATATTCAGTGAAACAAGGATATTGAAACTTCAATAAAACTTCTACACTAGACTTCCAGAAGGTGGAATTCAGGATGCTGTTTTGGAGCGTACTGTGGGAAACAGCCCTCAAAAGCAAAGGGATCCAGGAAGGTGGGCATACTTCAAGAAACAAATCTTGAAGGCACAGGAGCAGGCTCCCCCTATGTGCCAACATGTGAGTCAGCAGAGATTGGAATGAGTCACCCAGGGAAGTGGTGGAGTGACCATCCTTGGATGTGTTTAAGAAAAGACTGGATGTGACACTCAGTGCCATCATCTAGTTGGCAAGGTGGTGTTAGGTCACAGGCTGGACTCGATGACCTCAAAAATCTTTTCCACCTAGATGATTCTGTGATATTTCTATGTTTGACATTTTTTTCCAGTGGCAAAATTTGTCAGTGTGCAAATACCAGAGAAGATGGCACCTTTAATAAAATGAAGTTAGTTAACATTCACTCAATATTCCACTAAATAAAAAGATTGTCATCAGCTACCAAAAATGTTAATAATCAAACAACCAGTTTTACTGGTCATCAGTTGTTATTAATGAGAAAAATGTCTTAAATGAACTGACCTGAAATGCAGATGAATCCAGAAGAAAAAAAAGCCTCGTTGTATGAAGACAAGTTATCTGTTTGGGCATAAACTGCATAAATGGACATATGAGAACAGGAGCATTCCACATAATCTGATGTGTCATCAACCACTTTGCAGAACCCGCTATCAGACAGCCAGCTGCAAAACAACATTTTCACAAAGTTGGAAATGGACTTGTGTAATTCACATTGTAAGCAGGCTTAAAATTTTTTGTTGTATTCCTGGAATAACAACAACAACATTGTATTATAACTAAACTGTTAAACTAACTATTGTAATGAAACTGTTGCAGAGGTAACTGCAACAGTTACCTCTGCAACAGTTTCAAAGATTACTTCTGTAATCTTTGAAATTCAAAGATTACTTCTGTAATCTTTCATGTGCAGTGCCAGAATAGCATATTTACATGAGATGAAAAAATTGTTTATAGATTTTTAATGTCCTTTTTTAAACTTTTGTAAATTTATTAAAATTAACTTTTTTCTGCTAAAGAATTTTTGTAGCCATATTTTTAAAATTTCTGCTAGATTTCTAGGTCTGTCTGACTTTTCAAATACTTTGTTACCTTATTTGCTCAGTACCTTACCCTATTAAGGAGAACATTTTATACTGCTCTTTTTTGGTTTGAAAGTAAAATCCAAGGGGTTTTTGTTGGTTTTGGGTTTTGTTAGGGTTTTTTTCAGTATTGCTGAAGTGGTTTGGAAGAAGGATAAGGCATGCCACAGATGATGTCCTAAGCTATTTCTACTGGAAATTGTGCATAGATAAAAGGAGAGCATACAGGTAAATTGTAGTGCATCTCCTCCTGAAGAGAAATAGTTTGTATCAACAGCAGGCTGATATCATCCAGTTGGTCTAATGAAATTGAATCTAAATCAACTAGGCTTCAACAGGATACAGAACATAATTATCTCCAAATCATTAACACATTCATTGACGCAATTCTGGGATTTATGGCCTGTCATTGTAACCTAATGCATCATTATACAATCTAAATAGTATTTTGATTTAGAAAGGGCAGAAGTCTGAGAAATATCTGAACTAGAATAACTACTCATTTTATTATAAGAAAAGTTTTATGCACTAGTAAAATGGCCAGAAAAAATAAGGAAAAAAGACATGAAATGGATCAATTTTATATTTGCAAATGATTTAACTGGAGTTATCACATTTTACACAAATACAAGGATTCATGGGAGAAAATGGAAAATTAAACACAATAATAATATAACCTTTCAGCAGCTTGATTCCAGAGGAGACATAGAGACTTCTGTGGAACAATCCGACTTCCTTCAGCATAAATACGATAAATGACTTCACTGTTATCTTTCAAAGGTTGTGAACTCTGACCCTTCAAGCTCATTGAAAAAACCTGAAACAACATGTACAAGGTAGAAATATATTTAATATTAAGATTCAACACAGTGCTCATTTTAATCAGAGATAACTATAGAAATGTTCACATTATTTTAAATACACTTATTATGTTTTGAGCAATATCTAGATTAAAACAAATTCTTGGGGGAAAAAAATTGCATTCTTTTCCAACCTTGTTCTTCAGGGCAAGTTCTTTATCTCTAGTAAGGAACCACTGCTGACTGCTGTATTCTGTGAACTGTATGGATTCACAGTTCTCTTCCCGGGGAGACGATAATACTACAGAGACCTCTAGTAGATGTTCAGGTACTTGAATAGAATCCCCATCTTTTCCATTAAATCTATGTCCATTGATTTGCTGAGGAAACCAGTTGTGAGCCATTATTGCAATGTATGGGCAGCTGTCAAGGATATTTTTGCCTCTGTGGAAATGGAAAAGCAATAGGGCTGGTAAGTGGGACTAAGCTTTACTATTCATCATATAACAACTCTAAAAGGTATTTGTGATTTGTTAGTACTTTATTAATTCATCATTTTTAGGCTTATGATATTTAATTGGCACACTGTTTCAGTTTCTGTGGAAAAAAAAAAGGGCTGAATTTTTTACATATTTCAGCATCTCCATTCCTCTCTGGAATTTGCACCTTATGACCTGCAACTAAAACCTGTTCATAGTGAATTAAGTTATGAAAACAGTCGTCTTTACAACTTGATGTAGAACTGAGTCTAAGAAACAGGGGAGGCATTAAAATGGATCATGTTGCTTTATTTTTTTTTCCAGCAGATGATGCAAAAAACTTGGAATAAAGAATTTTAACGTTTAAGTTTTAAACACCGAACACACGTTCCACCACCATCTGTTTAATAGATCCTCAATGGGAGAAACAGTGTTTATCTGTCTCAACAAAAAGAATTATCTCTTTCTCAGTCACCTATTTCCCCCGCCCATTAGCCTGATGAGGGTATTATGCTCTTGGAGACAAAACTAGCAATTTGAAACTATGAGTAGCTTCAAAAATTTTAAAACAATGTTCAAGTGAGCAAAACAAAGAACATAGAAATTAAAAAATGCTAGTAGAAATTTTGGGTTGCTAACTTTCATCTAAGGCTTAGAACACAGCTCTGCATCATACAATCACATATTATTTTCTTAGCAAGAATAATGAATACTTTTCCAGGCAATATTTGAGCTAAAGGTGGGTCAATACATACCAGATCTCCTGACTCATGTTCCCACATCTACCCCATACCAAATTAATGACCAATCTTACAAACCACTATGACACAGTGCTTTGTAAGATCATGACACTGTAACAACACATTCACATATGGGTAATATAGTAGACAGGAGACAAATCTCTTTTCTGAAAATGTAATTTAGATTTTCTGTATTGGTAAGTTGTCAAATATTTATAAAACGTATTATGAATTCAAGCTTACTAACCTTTCTCCTGGTGATCCACATTTTATCCCAGTCAACAGAGAAAAAGCAAACTTCTCAGTCACCTCAGCAAGCAGGCTATATCCTTGTGTGTCCTCACGTTTTGGGCTAGCCAGAGCACAGAGTATCTCATAGAAAAGACTTCTACTTCTATCAGTGAGTAACAGTTTTTCACCTACACCTGTAACCTAATGAGAGCAAAAAAAATCAAACATTTTACAAAAAGGAATGTGCTTGTAACATTTTCTCATGTTCAATAGTTTAGTGATATCTTTGCTGTGATTCCAGTATTTGTTCTGAAAGTTCAGAATATTTTTCCCGACTAATCACTGGTACCAAGGCATAAGACACAGTTTGTCAAAACTACATAAAGATATGCTTACTAGGGGATTGGATTATTAAAGAAAAGATGTGGCATTTTTAATTCTTCCACAAACCAAAGATTGCTGAGTCCTGAGAAGTTTTTAAATTATTTTCTCTGTTTTCTGTGTGGAAATGATAAAAAATGAATGGATATTGTGATAATGCTTTGTATCTAGATATTTAGCATTTTTCCAGCTTCTGTGCATTATTCCAAGAGTGCAGAAGAGACAGAATGCCATAAAACTAATCCACCATTTTCACAGAAATTTGAGCAATCCTTAAGCACTCAGCTACCCTGAAAACCCAATTCCCTAAGTTAGTGGAGGAAAAAAGACTGATACTTGATTAAGATTACAGCAGACTTCAGCTGACCCAAGTAGGATTTGCTTATGTGTTGACTGTAGTCTGCTGTGAAGATATGAGCAGGGGTTGTGCTAGGCCTAAAAGCAACAAAGGTGTGACCTGAGAGTCAAGAAAACATAATAAACCTTATGAAACTACAGCACCAAAAGGAAAATTGCACAGTAGAAAATCTAAAGCTACAAGGATGTATGCAAAATTAATACTGGTTGCTCATTTCAACCTATTTTATTTCTAATTTCTTGCCACCTCCTAACTAGTGGCAGACAAACTCCTTCCTTGATTGTGAGACTTCACATTTTTCACTTCTACTTTTGCAGTCTGTGCTGCTGAGTTGCTGCTATGGATGTGATCTGTCTTGTTATATATATGTGTATACATATATGTGCCTTTTTGTGTTATTATACTCTAATTAACGTCATTAGTCATTTAAGAAAGAACAGGAAGTGTTTACCTTATCTATTATATGCACCACAGCAGTAAGTTGCTCTTCTGTAGTTTCTGTAGCCACTTTGACATTCAGATTCTGAAGGATTCTGTGTAAAATGGTGTCATCAAGAGGCTGATGCAATTGATCAATCAGTCCCCAAACTGGCAAGGAATCCAAATCTGAGACAATAGTGATGTTAGAAATACCATACACATCATCTACCCTGGCACCGCCTGTGGGATTAGAAAGTACAACCTGGAAACGTTTAGGAAATGGGCTTAAAGATCCTGTCTTTGGAGTCAGGGTCACATCCAGGAATGCATTTCTCTGTCCATGTTCAAAAGTCAATAAACCTTCTGATCTGGCAAAATCTTGTCCTGCCACAGCTGGAGATATGAAGGTCCGTCCAATAGGTTCAGGTTTTTGTAGCTCCTTGAAACAAACCAGAAGTGTTTTAGGTAACATTATGATAGACGTAATTGTTCAAAACCACCTGCTGTAGAACACACTTTAAATGGGTAGAAACAAAATGTGTAAAAAAGAAGTCCTCTTTCAAAAGGCAGATATGAGTGATGAAAAAATTACATTTAAAATAATTATCTCCCTGAATTTGTAATCTATCAAACTTAGAGAAGAATGATATATATTGTCAATAGTAAACAGGGTCCCACTATTTCTTTTCCAGAACAAAAACCACAGAACTTTTCTGTGTGAATAAATACTATAGAAATGTTAGCACATGTATGAATTCCAGAAGGGTTGATGTAAGACTATGACTGCAGCACAATGCCCCTCACTTTAGGGCAGAGAAAAGCATTACAAATACATAGAAAACTAAAGAAAAGCAAAGCAAAAGTTTTGGAAATCTGTGTCCAAATTAATATCAATTCATGGTATTTTCAGTCCCACAATACAAACTTAAAAGATGAATAATCCATTTAATATAAAGGCAAAGCAAATGCTATAGAATACACATGCAAGGCGGAAAGATGAATTTGTCTAGTAATGCTACATGGCCTTATTTCCTTGTGAAGCAACACTGTTTCTACCTTCCATGAGGTTTGCAGTTAACTGTTTCGTTCTTCAAAGTCTTGTTCTTTTTGTCACTTGCCATAACCTTGACATTATATCTGGTAATATAATAAACTTTCCTTAAGAGAAAACTAACTTTCTGAGCTATTATTCAATTGTATTATTTTACAAAAGTATATATTAATTTAATAAGTGCAGCCTGTATACTGACTCCTAAGTAAAGGTCTCCTACTGAATAAAATGAGGATTTTTATTTTTAAAATACTAGACTCCCTTTGAAAATATTTAGCTTTTATTAGTAGAGCTTATTTATGGAATGAATCAGGCATTTTCTGAGTTCAGTGGAGAACCTGGTAAGTCAATGCAGCCTGTAACTGTTCAAAATTGTGCTAGACATGAATTTTCACATGACCTGTGAAAATTCCAGGGGGAAGTTTTCTTTTGTTTATCCCTTTCCACTGAGAACTAGGAAATGGAAATAAACTAATAAAAGCACTAGTGACAAGAACAATGTCTAAGAAACTTTTGTAGGGATGAGATAAACATCAGTTTCCAGTTACTGCCTTCCTGTCTGCTGTGGCCTCTTATTTTAAAGCTACTAATAATACCAATATTTTAGCATTTAGCCATGAACCCTCAAAACCTAAAAATGCCCAAAGAAGGTTAGTTATAAAAATTACAAATGGATAAGAGATTGGTCCCATATTTTAGCTTAAATATACACTGGGCAGTTGCAATTTCTTTTCCATTTAACAGCTAAGTTATAGTGAAGTCTTAGGTTGAATAAATGTGAAAATTTATTACCACACTATCTAATTGAAACACTGGCCAATGACTATATAATAAATGAACGGAAACATCTATGTGGTTAAAACAGATATGCATTCAATATAATTGAATGCGTGAGTTATTATGTGCTTACCCTTTTATTATAAAGCAAAAGCACATAATAACTCATGCCCAAAATAATGATTTTAGGCATAAAATCACAAATATTCAAAATAGATCAGGCCAAGTACTATTGATGATGGTAAACTTGGAAGAATATCTCTTTTCGCCTTTGCCCTGATGCTGGATTCACAGATACTAAGTGGCAGGAATCATGTTTTTGCAGACCTGCTAAAGGAGAAACTTAATCAGCTGCAACAATAATGAGTGAGGTATGCATTTAAGAGAAAAAAGTGTCAACAGCTAGAGGAATCTTGTGCTAGATGTAGACATCTCAAAAATGAATGGGGATGATAAAATCTACTTTAGCACTATTTTAGTGCTATTTTCAATAGGGAGAACATTTTTTTTTTTGTTTAGTATTCCAAGAACATTGAATAAAATATGATTAAATCTTTCTCTGTTTTCCTAAGTATGTTCTGGTATGAATAAATTTGTTCCCTAACAGAGAAAGCTGTCTGGATGTTGTATACATATCCATCAGGATAAAAACTTACTTTCAGATGAAAAAGCCTCAAAAATTGAAGGCTCACAAGAGCCTTAGAGCAAAGAAAGAAATATATTAGATGCCTGGCTGACCATAATCTTTGAGGCCACTGAAAGGTACTGCTAAAAAAAATATTCTTGACAATGCAATATGAAAAAGGTCTTTTAATAATGGAAAACCAATGAAGCTAGGCTCAGCAAATGTTTGACTGTTTCCTGAAAAAAATGCTAATCACAGTCATATTTACTTTAAAGAATGATTGATTATTTAATTATAAAATGAGTCGTAAAATCTATGATTTTATGAATGGTTTGGGTTGAAAAGGATCTTAAAGACCATGTAGTTCCAAAGCCCCTGCAGTGGACAGGGACAGCTTTCACCAGACAAGTGGTTCAGCACTCCATTGAACCTGGCCTTGAACACCTCCAGGGATGCGGCATCCAAAGCTTCTCTGGGCAACCTGTGCCAGTACCTCACCACTCTCACAGCAAAGAATTTCTTCCTAATATCTAATCTGAACCCACTGTCTTTCAGTTTTAAGCCATTTCCTCTTGTCTTGTCACTACATGCCCTTGCAAAAAGTCCCTCTCCAACTTTCAGGTAGGCTTTCTTTAGGCACTGAAAGGCTGCAATTGGGACAGCCCAAAGCTGCCTCTTCTCCTAGCTGAACAATCCCAATTCTTTCAGCATTTCCTCACAGCAGAGGTGCTCCATGCCTCTGATCCACTGAGTGGCCTCCTCTGATCTTTCTCCAACAGCTCCATGTCCTTCCTGTGCTGAGGACCCCAGGGCTGGAGGCAGCTCTGCAGGTGGGGTCTCACCAGAGTGGGGCAGATGTCTGAACTGCCTCCCTCCAAAGCTGCCCACAGGGCTTTGGATGCAGCCCAGGACACACTGGGCTTTCTGGGCTGCAAGTGCCCGTGGCTGGCTCATGTCCAGCCCCTCACCAGCACGCCCATGTCCTTCAGGGCAGGGCAGCTCTTGATCTGTTCATCCCCCAGACTCTACTGGAGGATGGTTGCTCTGACCCAAGTGCAGCACTTTGCACTAGGTCTTGTGAAACCTCATGAGATTCCCAAGGGCCACTTCTTGAGCCTGTCCTGCTGCCTCTGGATGGCATCTCATCCTTCAGGAGTGTCAGCTGCACCCCTCAGCTTGGTGCCATCTGAAAACTTGCTGAGAGTGCACCCAATCCCTTCATCTACACCATTAATGAACACAGTAAATAACACTTGTCCCAATACACATCCCTGAGGGACACCACTTGTCACTGATGTCCATCAGGACCCTGAGCCATTGACTATGGCCCTCTGGATGTGACTATCCAACCACTTTGTTATCCATCAAATAACAGTCCATTCAAATCCAACATTAAATCCATCTCTCTCCAATTTAGAGAGAAGGATCTTGTGAGTGATGTGTCAAAGGCTCTACAGAAGTCCAAAAAAATGACATCTGTAACCCTTCCCTTGTACTCTGATGTAGTCACCCCATCATAGAAGCTCACAATGTTGGTCAAACAGAACTTGCCCTTGGAGAAGCTGTGCTGGCTCTCTCCAAGCTCCTCCCTGTCCTCCACATGATTTAGCAGAGCTCCTGGGAGGATCTGTTCCATGATCTTCCCAGGCACAAAGGGGAGGCCAACAGGTTGATAGTTCCCAGGGTCTTCCTTTCTACCTTTCCCTTTTTTAAGATGGATATAGTAATACCCATTTTCCAGTCACCAGGGATTTCACCTGATTGTCAAGACTTTTCAAATAACAAGACAGACTCTTAGCAATATCATCAGCCAATTCCCTCAAGACTCTGGGATGCATCTCTTTGGGTCCCATAGACCTGTATACATTCAGTTTCCTCATGTGGTCACAAACTTGATTTTCCCATACAGTGGGAGGGACTTGCTCCCCCATGCTCCATTCTGCTGTCCACCCACTTCAAAGGTGTAGGAAAAAAGGTTGCCAGTGAAGACTGGCAAAAAACTTGTTGAGTCAATCAGCCTTTTGTTAATCTGTTGCTACCAGTTTTCCAGCATTGTTTGTCAGGGGGAAACACCTTCTTTGACCTTCCCTTTCTGGTTAACATACCTCTAGAAGCCTTTCCTGTTAATTTTTTTGTATCCATTACCAGGTTCACTTCCAGCTTCACCTTGGCCTTCTTTCCACATTCACACTCCATCTCTATTCTCTTCCCAGCTCACCTGTCCTTGCTTCAACTGCCTGTGCATTTGTTTCTTTCTCTTTAGTTTGACTAGCAGGTTCTGACTTAGCAATGCCAGTCTCCTGCCTTCATTGCCTGATTTCTTGCTCCTGAGGATTGTTAGCTCCTGTGTTCTATGGAAGACTTCCTTAAAGATCTGTCAGCTCCGTTCCACTCCCTTGTCCCTGAGGGCAGTCTCCCAGGGGAATCCCCTGACTGTCCCCCTGAAGAGCTAGAAGTCTGCTTTCCTAAAGGTCAAAAAAAGAGATAAAAATAAATTAAATAATAATAAGTCTTACCTGCATGCCGTAGCTAACCATTGTGGTTACTGATGTACTGGAATCTCTAAGAACTTGCAGACTGATTAAAGCTGTCTTCTTATAAGCCACAGCGAATCGAGATCCCACAGCAAAATACACTAAACCATGAGGAGCATCACTTTCCAGGACAGTTATAAAAGCAAATCTGGCACTGTTGTTCAAAGCGGCTCCTGTGCTTACAGCATACAGCTCAACAAAAATATAAGTTTCAAATTCTGGTACCTGTAAGTGAGCGATGATTTTCATATCATTGTAAGATCTACTGATAACTTTCAGCTTTAAATAAATGTTTATATATTACTTTGTATGCACAGTGGATCACTTTAGTAACACTTTCCACAAACATGCTTCCTGAAATGTGCAATAAGTACAATAAAATATATCATAAAAAACAATACTGCAATGGGCATCATTCTGTTAGGCATAGTAATTAAATCCCAGATTTTCACATGGAACTTACTGCATGAAAGTAGCTATTTAAATAGTGCAGGCATTGTGGCTGTAAATTCGACATAAGTGACAATAAACTCTCCAAGAGTGCCATATTCCAGATTATGGATTTACATAGATGTACAAGTTATGAAGAATTTGCTCTTTCATTTTCTTTTTACCTTACAAAAAGGCATATACCTACCTACTCACTTTTGGAAAAACTACACAGAATTAAGTATGCAGTTTGAAAATGCAATTAATTTACATAATAACTCTCCTGTATTCAAGTACTGAACTCAGTTATAGTTCTGAAAACCATTTTACATACAACCTTAGCATTTAGATGTTTAGTATGCTTAGTAGTACGTCAATGCATGTTTTTACATGAAATTAAAAACTCATGAAATTTGCACACTTAACTGAATTTATTGAAAATCTCAGAGCTTAGACAATACTATTTGATAGGCTTTTGTGATGTTTCACATATAGAGAATTATTTCACTCTGAAAATACAGGCTGTGGAACTTTGTTTCCTTATTGAAAATAAGGTAGCAGTGTCAAGTTTACAATATGACATTCTGCCTCATCTTTTATTTTGTACCTACAACACAAATGTAACATTTAAAAATAGACATCCGATCACTAAAATTCCAAAAATAATTGGAAATATGTTACTTGTACCTATTGCATACACTTGTCAAGTCGCAAACTTGAAAAAAAGGAAAAAAAAAGTACTTATTTACAAGAAAATAGTCTTATGAAAAAATGGTAATCATTGAAGTAAATTTTTTTTTACTATTTTTAAAATTGAATTTGTATGCCCAGGTTTTGGTAGTGGTGGAACTACAGGGGTGGCTTCTGTGAGATGTTGCTAGAAGTTTTCCCTGTGTGAGGCAGAGCCAATGCCAGACAGCTCCAAGATGGGCCTGTCACTGGCCATGGCTGAGCCAATCAGAAACACCACTATGACAACATATTTGAGAAGTAAAAAACATGTTATTATGCAGATGTAATTGCGGCCAGAGTAGAGTGGGGTCACAACACGTAAGAGGAATAACTCTGCAGACACCAAGGTCTGTGGAGAAGGAGGGGGAGAAGGTGCTTCAGGTGCCCAAGCTGGGATTCCTCTGCAGTCCATGGTGCAGTCCATGGTGAAGCAGCTATGACCCTGAAGCCCATAGAAGTCCACGGGGATGCAGAGATTCACCTGCAGCCCATGGAGGAGGCCCATACTGGAGCAGGGGGATGCCTGAGAGGAGATTATGACCCCATGGGTGCCCCACCCTTGAGCAGGTTCTTGGCAGGGACCTGCAGACCTATGGAGAAAGGAGCCCACACTGGAGCAGACTTCCTGGTAGGACTTGTGGCCATATGGGGGACCCACACTGGAGCAGCCTGTCCTTGAAAGACTGTACCCAATGGAAGGATGACCATGCTGCAGCAGTTTATGTAGAACTTCTGCCTGTGGAATGGACTCATGTTGAAGAAGCCTCCCATTGGAGGGACCCCATGGTGGAGCAGGGGAAAGACTCCTCTTCCTGAGCAGCAGCAGGAACAATGTGTGATGAAATGAACATTATCCCCATTTCCCAACACCATTTGCTGCTGGAGGGAAAGAGGTAGAGCTGGCAGGAGGGAGGGGAAGGCAGAAGGTGTTTTAAGGTTTTAGTTCACTTTCATTATACTGCTCTGGTTTTGTTAGCAAAAAATTATTTAATACCTCTAATTTGAGCCTGTTTTGCTCATGATGATGTTTGGTGAGTGATCTTTCTTAGTCATTGTCTCAACTCATGAATCCTTTGTTATATTTTCTCTCTCCTGCCCAGCTGCAGAGGGGAGTGATAGAGAGGCTTTGGTGGGTGCCTGGCATCCAGCCAGGGTCAACCCACTACATAAAAAAGCTTTGTGTTTCAGCTCTGAATTCTTTGAAATCGTACTTTAATTCTAGGATTTTTAGCTAATAAACTCAGTATTGCTGAGGAAGTAAAACTTACAAAAGTTAGAATGTATCCTACAAAAATGTAAAGTACTTATTTAATGTATTTGTTACCTCATCATTTTTTAATGCATTTACTACTAATTTACAAGCTAAATTATGAAAGAAGAACTGGAAGAAGAATTAGGAAATATTTGGAGGGATAAATAGCATATATTTTCAATTAAATTGTTAAGTGGTTCTCTAAATGAAATGCTCTTGACTAATGACAGGCGCAATTATACTGGAATGAATAGGGAGCTTTAGCCTTCCATTTGCACTTGCTGGAATGGCACAGGCTAATGCTTTATTTGGCACAACTGCATGTCTCTGCAGCTTCTGCACTGCTGTCATTAAATACTGATATCACTTCTTTGGTCTAAAGAGGTTCGTAATCTCAGTTTACTCAGCAAGGTAGCCTGTGCCCTATACACTTATTCATTGGCTCTGTAATGTAAAGATAACATCTGAAGATGGAGAAGGAAAATGGCCCTCTTAGTGAACTAAGGGAATGCATCCTATTTCTTAAAAAGGAAATCCCTATTTACCACATATAGCATCTTACAATATTTTCTATGACTCAGCAGAAAACATGGGAATCTTCCCATATAGTGATTTTCCACTGGCCAGACCTCGGCTTTGCCACTAGCCTGGGTGCTAGGATAATTTCTTAAGAAAAATTTAAAACTCTCCAACTTTAAAAGAATGGCAAACATTAATCCTTCCTTTCTTAAGGGCTTACTCTAACTACTAGGTATTCACACGAAAATATTTTTTCCTTCTCTTTTCAATAAAAATTACTGAATACTGTGTTTTGTGTTAATACAGTCATGTCTGTATTTTAGAGTGCCAGCTGGGTCTCACAAGGCTGTTAAACTTAGACAAATGCAATTTAGTGGATGATGGCTCCTAAATTGAACTTCACTATTCACAAGGTGGATGTGAACAGTGACAGATTTTTAGACACTCAGAGATTCTTATGTAGCTTTTATGCGTTTTCACAGATCACTGTGCTAGACTTAGGAATATAAAATTACACACAAATCAAAGGGGGTTTTTTTGCAATGAGATATTACTTATAGAATGTTTTCCATAAACCACCTTAAGAAACGCTTTGATAGATAAAAAACTTACTGTGTGAAGGATAAGAATATATGATAGAAGATTTCATTGAAACAACTCCATTCTTTTTTCTTACTGTTATATAAAAACCTAAGATCTGTAATTTACTCTTCAAACTAAATACTTATCTCCTTCCCAAATTTTTACCAGTCACAATGGAGGCAGTACAAGACTATAAATAAACATGTTCGAGAGAAGCCGAGCAGATATCAAGCTGCTATCTTCAAACTAAGTATCAGTTCCTCTGGGTCAGAGTTGTTTTTTCATCTTGACAAATTGCAATTCAATGCTGTACATAAATGAGCAATAATTACTTACATGATCAGGTTTTATTTCAATGGAGATGTTGCACATTGTTTGACCTGCCACACAGGTTGTGGCTCCCAGCACAGATACAAGCTCATTCTCCAAGTTCATGCCATCCTTCAGAAGGACAACAGCTGTTTTATTAAAGGTCACACGCCAGAAGATCTTCACATCTTCAAAAGCCCTGTAGGCAAAAAAGAAGAGTATGCATGTTCTGAAGGAGAGCACAACAGATTAGGAAACATAAACCACAGATGTAACATACATTTTATGTTATTATTCAAAACTTATCAGTAAGGAATCAACTACTTTACAATTTTAAAAATAGCTCTTTTTATTTAAATACCTGCCTCTAATATCTATTTAGATTATAAAAAAAAAGTAAGACAGAAGAAAATAAAGTAATTATGGGAACCCAGATTCTTCTTAATTTTTGTTTCAGATAACATGCAATTATCTGAATAAGAGACACTAGTGCTTGGAAAGCAGGGATGTGCCCAAGTACTTTCATTAATACTATAGTAACAATTGGCCTGGAAAGCCAGGTAGGACTTGTCTTTCCTGTAAGTATAAGGAACTTACCATATTTGAGCATATTTGTTTAAAGTACACATAAACGTACAATACATATATATGTGTGTGCTAATTAGGAAAAAAGTGAAGACATAAGCATACTGACACTTACATAACTGCTTAATTGCTCCTTGTAGTATTCATAGCTACTTACATTATACAGAGAGGTAAGAATTGGAGTTACACCTTTAGGAGTGCAAATACTTTACCTTAAGCAAAACCTTCACACTTGCTGACATACAGTATAAAATAGTAAGCATTTGAGTTTTTACCTGTTTCTGCTTTATACCAATAAAGTGACAGACCTAATGATATTCACAACTTAAATGCCCCATTGCCAAAATCTGTGAAGCTAGTAAAGGAGCTGAAAGAGAAATACTTATTATAAAACACTCTGATGAAAACCTCTTCCACTAACAGTAGCTCCTGTGATTCAAGACAACATATTACAGAGTGTGGGAAGAGCTCTGGAATTCGCTGTTGCCTGCACCTGTTTGGTTGCCGTGCAACAGTCAGCAGCACCTCTCTCTTTTCTGAGTCTTCATCAAGTATCAGGCCACTCTGTACTTCTGGAATGAATCCCAAAATGCCATTCTGGAGATCGCTTCCTGTGTAAGAAATAGTCCATGAAGGTAAAAAGCAAGAAAGTTAAGCTGAGAGTAAATTATACTTTTAATATGCACAACTGCTAAAACCCCAGTCAGGCATAAAAAACATGCTGTAAAGTACTATTTCAGGATACCTCAATTCTCTTAATATTTCTATTCTTAATTTACACTGTAGAATTTCAAATTTAGAATTTAGCATTACTAAATTTTATTTTAATCAGTAGAATAATAACAACTATTTTTGAAAGTAAATTCCTTATGAGAATCCTGGCACCATTTTTGCATGTAAGCTTGTATTTTCAGCAGCATTCAACAAACTGACTGAATTCTGCATCCCTTGACTTCAAGAGACTTCAAAGGGGTTACAGTAACCTCCAGAACAATCTCAAAAGCCTTGCTTGTAATGCCCTTATGAGATAATCACTCCAGCCATGTCTATCATGCATCTTAAAGCATTCTGTCTGAACAGAAATGGGCCTCATCACATAAAGTAGGTAATGCGATAAATATGGGTTTCCAGTGATGTAACTTAAGCTTTCTTATTCATCCTATCAATTACGTAGTTGAACCCATCCATTTTCGTAGATTATTACATCAGCTTTCCTCTTGCATCTTTATTGTATGTGTGGAACTAGTAAGCTGCAAAACACCACATTTTTCTCAGAGGAATTCAAGTAACTTCAGAAAAACAGCAGTGGAAGATAAAAATTTCCAGTGTTAATGAGGGGAAACTAATGTCTTCACAGTGCTCAATCAAATCTTGCTTCTAAAGGTTTTCTCCTTTCAGGTAGTGATGGTTTTACTCTAGAATTGAAAAGGCAATCTACTTCCACCCCAGGGCTTACTCATATAATAAGATGAACAGAAGCTGTGTGTTTGCTTATGTGCATGCACAAATATTTAACCTGTGGTATTTATCTATACACTTAAATTCAGGTACACACTTTGACCCTTCTCCTTAATATGTTGGCTCATGTTTCAACTTCATGGACACTTTGTACTGTGGATATAATTCTAGAGCACTTCCACATTATATATATATATATATATCCACATTATATGTGGATATAATTCGTACACTTCTGTGGTATCCAATACAAGCTCCAATTCCAACCTATACACATACTTCTGCAGTTAACTGTGGGGGTCCAGTGGCCTGGGCTGGCCAGCGAGCCAGCCACAGCCAGGATCAACCTGAGGCCATGGAAAGCAACACCCTAAGTTTGGGAATATTGTTTCAAATTAGGGAGAGTTAAAGTTTGTTCCAACTGGATTGTGGGAGTTACCATGCTAGTATGGGTTACATTGCCCCTTATGCTTGGTTAGAATGTTAATACAATGTTCCATGTTAGTGTATATAAATTGGGATCCACCCTTGTTTGAGGTTTTAGGGTTTGGCTCTATTCGGGAGCGCTCCTGTTACTGTGGCAGAAGAATAAAGGACCCTTGGATTTTCCACCTAAGACCCATCACCCGCTTTGGCATGGATGGAGTGACATGACAAGTGGCGCCCAAACAGAGACCCTTGAGCAAGCATCATGGAAGGGTCTCCAGCAATGCACCTGCAGGACCACTGTCGCTGGATATAAGTCCCAGTCGGGAAGTTTACTACCCCGAGGACAGGAGTCAGAGTTTTATTGGACTTGGCTGCAAGGGTAGACCAAGCTACCTCTGGCAGTGGGGAGCTGGTCTGGTCAGCTGGCCCCGTAGGACTCTCGAAAAGCACTGTACATTGGGCTGCCAGTACTGGACAACGATTGCGATCCGCCCTGCAGAGGAGTGCAGGTGAGCCTATGAGAGGGAAGTGTAGTTTTTGTTTAGCCGTGGGACTAGGGTTGTCTGTGGTGGAGCAAGACATATATGTACAGCTTAAAAGACTTTTAGTTAAACATAGGAAAGAATTTTCTCAACAGGAGCTTAAGAGAATTACTAAGTGGTTTTTCTGTAATTTTTCTTCTGTTACGGAGGATGTTATTTTTACTGTGGGGTTTTGGGATTCTGTTGGGGATAAGATTTATGATTTAAGTACTAAGAGGGATCCTGGGGCTTTGCATTTATTTCCTGTGTTTCGGATTATTTATGAAGTTGTTATATTAGAGGTTAAGATCAATCCCCCTTATAACCCCATCCATTCCCCACCCTCAGTTCCTGAGAATAAGACAAGGGGTGCCTGTGGCCTCAAGGCCCGGGACAGTCACAGCACGTCTGATGCTGCATGTCCTCTTCTGTCCCTTGTCCAAAATGGCAATAGTCACGCTATTTTGGACCCTCTTTCCCACCAAAATCCTTGCTTTCCGGTCCCCAATCCTTCCCTCAACCCCCCCACATTGGGTTCCACTTCCACATTGGGTAACAACAGGTAACCAGTAACGTCAGGTTTCACCCCCTTCATTGTGGGCCCCACCTCTTCTGGTTCCACCCCCTTGGGCTTCTCCTCCACTGCCCCTGACCCTTCTGTCCCTGGGAGAGGGATACGGGAGGGAACCCATCTTTTTACGCAGACAAGTTACAACTCTGCCCTCCCATGTCCTCCTTCTTCTCACCCCTCAGACTGTCCTGGAGTGGGATATAGTGTCAACATTGTCGTTGCGCTTGGAAGAAGCGTTGGTTTGCCCTGTTACTCCTCCACCCCGTGTCCCCCTCCAACTCCTCCATTTAGGGCCTAAGATGGCAAAGGTGCCACCGTATTGGATGCTTCCCACTGTCCCTCCTCTGCCCACACTTTCTTATGGACTCCCCTCCTCTTCTGCTAACCACCATTTTGCCATGTCCTCCACTCGAGCCGACATTTTACACCAAAACCAAGACCCTTCCCTCAGCTCCACCTGTCTTGCTTCGAGCTCCACTCTTTCTGCGCCAGACCACACCCCTTCCACTTTGGGCCACACCCCTTTTGGGAAAACAGAACCACGCCCACCATGGTTCCTAAAGTGCTGCCTTCTAACATGGCAGCACCCATGCAGTCTACAATCCAGGCCTACAAGGAGGCTTATGCTGGAGGCCAAACACCAGCAAAGTCATCGGTCAAATAATAAAAACATCATGCTTATGTCTGGTCATCCTTCCTCCTCCCCTTCCTCCTCTCCCTCCTCTGATCCAGTGTCACTGGATCCTGTGACACTGAAGACCCTTGGAAGATAATCCAGAAGGCAGTGGTAAAGGAGGGAAACTGGGAGATGGTTTCCTAGTTTCCCGCTTTTCCAGTGTGATACAGAAGGGGGAATATGAACCCTAAATGGAAGCCACTTGCATATGAGGAGGTGAAGGACTTGTGTGAGGCAGCTAAAGACTACAGGAGTGGGTCACCACACTTCAACAACCTAATGTGGGCTACCTACTCCAAGCATTTTCTAATGCCCCATGACATGCAATATGTAATGACTATGCTGTTGTCTCCTGTGGAGAACACCTTATGGGAACAGGGGTGGAAAAGGCAATTGAACCAGCTATTGATTGATTATGACGGGGACCCCACAAGGGCAGTGTTAACCATCCACCACCTGGCAGGAAGAGGAGTACATAGTCAGCCAAAGGACCAGGCCAATAACATTCCTAGACCGGTATTAGAGGACATTAAAAACATGGCCAGAAAAGCACTCAGTTCAAGTGCCTAATGGCACTACACCAACTTTGGACTTTGCAGATATAAAACAAGGGCCTGATGAGCCCTTGAAATGAAATTTGTTGATAGACTTAAATATGCCATCAACAAACAGATTACCAGTGAAAGAGCCAAGGACATTCTTTTTAAAAAGCCAGCAGTGTCAAATGCAGCCCCAAAATACAAAAAGGTGTTGCGTGCTCTCCCATCTGAGCCAGAACCATATTTGACTCAGATGACCGAGACCTGCAATCCCCTTGGGATACCTGAGCACTCTGCTGCCTTGCAGACGCAAGATATTGGACAAGGAGTTGCGGAGGCCTTAGCCACCATACAAGTCATCCTACAAGAACAGCTGCATCAAGTCCAGAGACTGTGATTCAAATGTGGAAAAAATGGACACTTCCTAAAGGACTGCCCTTTGAAGTGAGAAGCAAGACCCACTCCTAAGACCTGTGGGTGTAAAGGATATTACCATAATAACCAATCTCGCTCAAGACAGAGAAACCACAACAGACCACCGGCAGGAAACGCTCCTCGGAACGTGGGATGGCCCCCGTTCATACAATACAATGCAACGATACGAATTACTCAGCCATTGATGCCCAACATCACTGAAGGACAAGTGGCCCAGAGTTTCAGCACACCACCTCAGGACTTCCAACACCCCTTCCTTCAGGTGCTAGGTTGGAGCCGGCAAGTGCCAGGTCAGTAGTGTTAAGCAATTACCCCACACACACCATCTCTACAGGACAGCTAGGGCCTGAAGATCAGCCCTGGAAGCTACTAATTCTGGGAAAATGCAGGTCCAATACTGAGAGGTTTTTTGTCCTTCCCTCTGTGCTGACACTGACGTTGCAAGAAGAAATCACGATATTAACTATATGTCCTGATCCACCCTGTTTTATCCCTAAAGGACTAAGAATCGCTCAGGCAATCCTGCTCCCTGAGTATGATGCCACTAAGTCCCTAGTGATGTGGACCAAAATAATCAGTCAAAATCGGCCTAAATTAACATGACACTCTAACTAAATACCAAAGAGATCACTGTCACACACCTAGATACAGGTGTGAATGTGATGGTCATTTCACAATCCCAGTGGCCTACTGACTGGACACTAACATCCACTCCAGGAACACTATCGGGGATCGGAGGCAACAGCGATGGCCTGAGGAGTGTGCAGCTCATCAAATTTGAGGGACCCAAAGGCTGTATTGCCACTCCCAGACCCTTCATGGTCATAGCTCCCATAGTTTTATGGGGAAGGGACATTCTATCACAGTGGAGGATGAGGCTACAGACAGATTTTCAGTTAGGGCCATTGAGCAGCATAACACCCCTAAGTTAACTTGGAAAACTGACAAACATATATGGGTAGACCAATGGCCCCTACCAGAGGAAAAGCTTGTCGCGCTCAAGTCTCAAGTCCAAGAACAACTACAAAAAGAACACATCACACCCACCACAAGCCCACGGCACACACCTGTCTTTGTAATCCAAAAGCGTAACAGCAACAAGTGGTGTTTCTTACAAGATTTACAGAGGATAAATAAAGGACATGGGCATTTTACAACCCAGCTTACTGTCACCTGCAATTCCCAAAGAATGGAAATTGACTGTCATTGATTTAAAGGACTGCTTTTTTGACATCCCTCTCCACCCCAATGACGCTCTGCGATTTGCATTCTCCATTCCCAATTATCAATCAGTAAGCTCCACTTCAGTGATACCACTACAAGGAGTTGCCACAGGGTATGAAAAATTCTCCAACCATCTGTCAGTAGTTCATAGCCGAAGTTTTAACACCTGTCTGCAAAAAACATCTGCAGGCTGTCATTTACCACCAACATCCTTGTTGCAGCGGAAACCAACTCAACCTTAGATATCGCACTACAGGCTACTATCACAGCTGTCCAACAAGTGGGGCTCAACATAGCCAAGGAAAAAATACAGCAAACATCGCCCTGGAGGTACTTGGTATCCTCTTCCAGACCATACAACCTTAACCAGTACAGTTAGACAATAATCTGGAGACATTACATGACCTATAAAAGGTGTTGGGAACTATCAATTGGGTCAAACCTCTGCTCGGAATCACAAACAAAGATCTAACTCCACTATTTGAACTATTAAGGGGAAACCTGGCCCTGAATTCAATCAGGCAGCTAACTGCAGAGGCAGGAGAAGCTTTAGATAAAGTGTGTACAGCCATTCGATATCGTGAAGCACACAGAACAGACCCTGTGTTGCCCTTTCTGTTGGCCATTTTGGGGAAGGGACCCAAACTTATGCTTTGATTTTTCAGTGGGATCTTGAGTTATCTGACCCTTTGTTAATTTTAGAATAGGTTTTTCTACCGCATCAGCTGTGGAACACCATTGTCACTGGATCAGAAATGATGGCTCAGCTTATCATGTGAGCCCAATCCTGCCTGATTTCCCTTTCAGAAAAGGATTTTTCTACTATATTTCTGCCCTGACTACTACTATGTATTTAGATTAGTTGCTCCAACAATCCAAACCCCTACAAATTGCATTTGAAAATTATTCAGGTCAAATTTCTATCCACTACCCTAAGCATTAGATGTTGCACTCTGATTTTTAACTTAATTCCCAAACCATTACTAAGTGATGTACCTTTGGATATGCTCACATCTTCACAGACAGATCAGGAAAGTCTCATAAATCAGTTATAACATGGCAGAACCTTGTGACACATACCTGGGAGTTGGACATTGAAATAGTAGAAGGCTCTCCCCAGATAGTAGAGGTAGCAGCTGTCATTAGAGCTTTTGCAAGATTTACATGTCCTCTTAATTTAGTTACCGATTCTGCTTATGTTGCTGGTATTGTTCAAAGAGCTGAAATTTCATTTTTGAAAGCTGATGATAATAATCAGTTATATATGTTGCTTAAAAATCTAATTTTTACTGTTTCCCAAAGGCAGCACCCTTACTTTGTTATGCATATACGTTCCCATACTTCATTATCCAGACCCTTGACAGAAAGTAACAAGCTGATACCCTTGCCACAATAATGCAACCCATGCTACCAAACATCTTAGAAGAACCACACCTGAGTTGCTCCTTTTTTCATCAAAATGCCCCCGCACCAATCCATATGTTCAACATCACTCCTGAACAGGCCAGAGCAATTGTTACTACATGCTCCAATTGCCAAAAATGCTTTCTGCCATCCATTGGGGCAGGAGTGAACCCCAGAGGGCTTAACAGCTTGCAAATCTGGCAAAGTGACATAACTCATGCATTTTTTGACAGGTTCAAATACCTTTATGTTTCCATTGACACCTTTTCAGGAGCGATTTTCACCTCCGCACACATCAGAGAGGCAGCCAAGGATGCTATTAAACACTTTTTGCAAGCCTTTGTAACTTTGGGCATCCCTTGGGAGATAAAGACAGACAATGGTCCAGTCTACATCTCACAGAAAGTATACCAATTCTTTAGCCTGTGGGGAATCACGCACACCACTAGCATTCCTCATTCCCCTACAGGACAATCAATTGTAGAAAGAGCCCATGGGTCTCCAAAAGAATTTTAGATCAACAGAAAGGGGGAGTAGAGAGACCCTATCCAAAGTAGAAAGGCTCACCAATGCTGTATACATATTTAGTTTTTTAAACAACACATTTATGGAGCCTAACCCCCCTATCACTAGACACTTCTCAAATACAACACAGGCACAGCTAAAGGAAAGACCTCCAGTCTTGATCAAAGATCCAGAGATGAGCCAAATTTTGGGACCATTCCTGCTAATTACCTGGGGGACAGGATATGCTTGTGTCTCCACAGGTAAAGGATCTCAGTAGATACCAGCCAATAATATCAAGCCATATCTACAGCTGCTGCAGGACCATCAGTGAGAGAAATCTGCGAGAGAACAGGTGCCCAAAGAGAGACACATGAACAGCAAACCTTAATCATTCACCCACTGTTCCAAAGTCTTCTCCTACAGATCTACAGACCACCCCACCACATATGACCTTTAAACATCTTCTGCTCCTCATGCTCAGCCTACTGATGCTTCTTATTGATGGTTGGGTAGTCCCACAGCCAAAATAAAATGTTTGGGTAACCTTGGCAAAAGCTATATAACAAGACACCCTGTGCTTATCTGTTGCTAGCCCTGATAACCCCTTTTCCATCTGCTTAGTAGGGTTGCCCACAGATGTGTGGCCAATAACCAAGGATGCCATCCATAATATGCAACGTGACCATCCTAATGGCAAATGGAAGTACAACTCTGTGGATGCCTGGGACTACTGGACCCAGAAGCTCCCTCAGGCACCACCTGAACCCCAGGACCTGGAACACCTTGGGTCTGTAAAAATGGATTTTTGTATTACATTTTACTATATGAAAAAGTTCAATTAAGGGGGAAGGAGGGTAGTAAACCTAGAAGTATGATGGATGAAAAAACTATTAGATGGGATACAAGCCACCCCTTGTATGCAGGGTGGTCTCCCCACACCACCCTGCATACAAGAATCAGAGTCAGTGTAATTATACCTTGCCCATCATTTCTTGGTCCAATAGTCACCCTTTACTATTACCTCAGGGAGTGTTTCTTATTTGCGGCGACAGAGCATGGCTTGGCATACCATCCCCCATTCAAAGCCGGGCCAAGTAGCCTGGGGAGGCTTACTCTGCTGACACTCAACATTACTATGACTCACAATAAAAAAGAACAAAATGCTCTGTCCACCAATTCAAAATGGATTAGTAATGACAAAATTAATTCTTGGAATAAGAGCAGGAGAATAGCAGCCTCCCTGTTGGTACCCTGGGTGGCTACAGCCAAAGCATTAGGACAATTAGATCACCTTGGGTTTTTGGCTGAGTAGGCAAACCAGCGCCACCTCCCTTGCCTTAAGTGGTCTGCTCACAGACATGGATAGCATCAGGCATTCTGCCTTGCAAAACAGGGCAGCATCAGATTTTCTACTAGTGGCACAGGGTCACAGCTGTGAGGACTGAAGATATGTGCTGCATGAATTTATCTGACCACAGCGAGTCAGTCCATCAGAGCATCCAGCTGATAAAAGAGGAAGTTAAGAAGATGAAGGTAGAAGAGGAAGAAAACTGTTTTTCAGGACTTTTCAAGAGTTGGGGCTTAAAGGGGTGTTTATTGTCACTAGTTCAAACAAGATTATTAATTGTTATTATTGTCATTGTTTGGTTTTGTTTCCATGTTTGTTAGAGTGTTTGCATAGGTCTTTGCAAGAGGTGATTGTCATTAAACAGAAGGGGGGAGATGTGGATAGGTCCAGTGGCCTGGGCTGGCCAGAGAGCCAGTCATAGCCGGGATCAACCTGAGGCCATGGAAGGCAACACTCTAAGTTTAGGGACATTGTTTCAAGTCAGGGAGAGTTAAAGTTTGTTTCAACGGGATCATGAGAGTTACCATGCTAATATGGGCTACATTTCCACCCCCTTCTCTCCGGCCCCCCTCACCTCCCATCCCCTGTTATGTTTGGTTAGAATGTTGCTAGCTTGTTTCATGTTAGTGTATATAAATTGGGATCACTCCTTGTTCCAGGTCTTAGTGTTTGGCTGTATTCGTGAGCGCTTCTGCTACTGCAGCAGAAGGATTTTCCTCAGATTTTCCATCTAAGACCCATCATCCACTTTTCTTCTGCACTGACTGTCACAATTGTTGCCTGTCCTCGTGGGCGTGGGCAGAGTGATGTGACATCCATACCCAGGGAACTGGTTACTTCCATGGTAAATTCTAGAGACAATGCACATGAAGATAGCGTGTTCCATATGATCTGTTTTTGTATATGATCTTGGTTGCTTCCTACACTCATCCAGCAGCACAGTTTAATACTAGTTCTCAATACCCACATTGATTTCTTAAGACTATCTAAATACACAAAACTCCCGGTAATGTTTGACCTTACTTTATTGATTAGACTAAACTGAGGTAGCCTAAAATTTGTTCCAGTGCCCAACTTCTTTCTAAAACTTAATCTATATTGCAGATTAGATTGGTTTATATTCATTTGGTAAGCCTGACAGGATATCTAAAAGCTAGGGCAAATTGGAATTCTGACATCACTTTCTCACAGTAGCACAGTGACTGAAAGAAAAACTCTCCCTTGGTGACTAAGTATGCTAATTCCTATCCTCCATCCCCAGAAGCAGAGCACAACTACACTACAGGTATGAACTGCATAGTAGCAAAGAATGAAAACAGAAGCTGTTTTTTCTACTTTGTATAAACTCCATCCATTGTAAAAGCAAAAGACTTAACGTAAAAATACAAAGTATGTGAAATACATCTGACAAGGTTAAAAGGGCCCTTTAAGTCTCTAGTCCAACACCCTTCTCAAAGCTGAATTATTTCTGAAATCAGACCAGATGTCTCAGAGGTTTGGGGCTTGAAAAAATTCCAGGGATAGAGAGAGACCATGCAACATCCCCAGGCAAACTGTGCCACTGGCTCTCTGTACTCAGTAGAAAAAAATACCCAGGCTAAATTTCATTTCAACTTATAATCACTGTCTCCCATCAAGCACTGCTGCCATAATGCATTATTTAAATAGTGGGTCAGTAAATTTTTATGTGTCTCCTCTTTTAGGTAATCTTATGGTCTCAGTAGGACCTATGTCTTCCTGTATTCAAATGCCTCATGACATTTTCTTTTTCAAAATCATGTTTCACAGACTAAGTTAGGAAAAGAGGAAAAAAAAAAAAAAGCAGATAAAAGAAAAAATTAAAGAAGCTTAAAACATTCTGGATCTTGAGAGAGCAAAGTACCTGAAGTGGCAAAATACAAATCATCTGGTCTTTAGAAACAAACCAAGCAAAAAAAGGCAGTGATCTTTTTATGCCATTAACCATCAAGAACTGGTCAGTATTTACAGTTATACAATCTTGGTCTGAATGCAGCACTACAGTACTGTGAGAAAGGATCATTTGTACAATACTGAGAACAAACAATGGAAGCCCAGCAGTTCTATAACAGGCTCCTCTTGGACACTTTCATTTTCATATTGTAAGTTAATTGGTGACTCTTCTCATAGTCACAGGTCTCCACCATAAAGTATCCCACTTACTCTTGGAATTTGGAAGTCATGGATCTACTGAGATGGGAATCTCACATCCCAGAAGGAAGGGTTGGACCAAGGAAAATGGCAAAAAACCTAATGAGCCTGCAATGCTCTCCATCTCCAACACAAACACTTATGCTCAGCTGTCACAGTACAAGCTGGCTTGTACTAGGCAATTAATTTGGATATAAATATAGAAACCCAGCTGGTTCCATAAACCGGACCCTGGGTTGACAGACAAGAATCCTAACCAATTACATTCCATCCTAAGCTGGACACGTCACTGGTCCAGGAGCTGGGCAGTGTAAAAAGATCAGAACAACAACCTATCCAGTCAAACCCCCTTTATAAAGAGGAGCTGAACCAATAAATGCTCTCTGTTGCCACATGAACATCAGGTGTGTGGTCGTCACTGTCTCCGACCCACCACACGTGTGTTACACATCGTGCCCATGACATGATGCGACTCAGCCATTTTCTGTACGCAGAGCAGGGGAGACTGAATGGCGTAATAGCTGGAGAAAGCCAGTAAAGGCTACTAATTCAAACTGTGTAATAGCCGGAGAGCTATTGGTTGTAGAAATATTACTAGCTGGTAAAGGCTAGTAATCCAAATGGTGTGATAGCTAGAGAAAGCTGGAGAGATGGCGGTATAGCAATGGAATTACTGCAGACAGTGGAAAATTGCTGCGAGATCCCGGCAGTGGAGAGCAGAGTGTGCTGTGGGGTTTCAAACCCCATTTTTGTGGACCGGAATCGCCATCAGGACTATGTAGACCTGGACTTCTGCACCAGAAGACCCTGATCTGAAGGTATGGACTTCCTTTCTTTAAAAAAGACAGATTAATTATGATGAGCTGGTTCTGCTAGCTCTGCTCACATGGTGCGAAAGCCATGAACTGGATGTGTCCAAAGGGACCTCATTAGACTTACCAAATTGGGAGTGGGCTGGATGAAATATACTTGCAGCAGCCTCTATCGGTGATGACACAACCAGTGATGTTATAAACCATGGAGGATGATCCTGGACTTATTAAAACAATTAAACAATGAACAGGGGAGAAGGATGGGTGAAGTGGATACAGGCCGCCTCTCCTTGTGCTTCAGATGAGGTGAGGTTTCCTCTGGCACTGTGTGGCTGATTGGGATAACACTGAACAGGTGTGCTCCTTGTGCTCAGAGTCACGAGGTCCAGGGGTGGAGCTTCCTCCAGTGCTGAGTTGCTGGCTGATTATAAGACACCTCTAGGAAGCATGGCGACCCAGAGAGCAGTGAACAGGAACGGGCAAACAGGAGCATGGCACGTCTCTGAGGGCATGGCACGGCAGTTTGCACAGGCAAGGCAAGCAAGCAGGGTTGTAAGTTTGAGTGCTAGTAACATAGTGCCGTGTGTTGTTTGCATTGTTTCTGTAGGTTGGTTGGTTGGTTGGGGTTTCTGTTAGTAATGGTTTTTATATGATCGAAAACTGTTGTTAGTACAAGTGTATGCAACCAAACTAAACCTTCCAAAAAGGATGCATCTGTACAGACCCATTCCTGTGCCGAGTGTTTGAGCTTATCAGTGGTTTTAGGTGGTATTGTGGAAGAAACCTACCTGCAGTGTGAACAGGTGAATGACCTTGTTTCACTGGTGGCTGAACTTAGAGAGGAGGCTGAAAGACTAAGGAGTATCAGGTATAGTGAAAAGGGAATAGATTTGTGGAGTTCCACCCTTCCATCTTTAAGGGAGGCCCACCACGAGTCAGAGGACTCCTATGCCTCCCACTGTCAGGCAAGAGAAGGACACCTTGTAGATGAAGGGGAGTGGAAATGGGTACCTGCTCGGGGAGGTAATAATAAAAATTCCTCCCTACCCCCACCTCCAAGCCGGGTGCCACTTCAGAATAGATATGAGCCCCTGGATCTAGTGAGTCAGCCAGATTATTTAGAAGAAAATTGTCTGCCCAGATTCATCTGTAAAGTGAAATACAACCTCTAACAGCAAAAAGAAAATAAGGGTAATTGTAGTGGGTGACTCTCTTCTGAGGGGAACAGAGGGCCCAATATGTCGACCGGACCCACCCCACGGAGAGATCTGCTGCCTCCCTGGCACCCAGGTAAGGGATATCACTGAGAGACTTCCTGGCCTAATTCAGCCCTCTGATTATTACCCACTTCTGATATTCCAGGCTGGTAGTGATGAGATAGAAAAGAGGAGTGTTAGGGCAATCAAAAGGGACTTTAGGGCACTGGGTCATGTGGTTGGTGGGGCAGGGGCACAGGTAGTCTTTTCTTCAGTCCCTTTGGTGACTGAGAAAAACAGTGAAAGGAATCGGAGAACTCACATTATCAGTAAGTGGCTCAAGGGTTGGTGTTATCAGCAGAACTTTGGATTCTTTGATCATGGGGCAATTTTTACGGCACCTGGCCTGCTGGAACCAGATGGGCTCCATCTCTCTGTTAGGGAGTAGAAGGTTTTTAGCTCATGAACTGGCAGAACTCGTTGAGAGGGCTTTAAACTAGGTTTGAAGGGGGAAGGGGATGTAGCTGGGTTGTTTGGAAGCAGCCCCAAGGGTGGTAAGCCTCAGATAGGGGTGAAATCAGCAGCCCAGCTGAGGTGCATGTATACTAATGCACGCAGTATGGCTAACAAACAGGAAGAGCTGGAGGCCATGGTGCAACAGCAAAGCTATGATGTAGTCACCATCACAGAAACGTGGTGGGATGACTCACATAGTTGGAATACTGCGCTGGACGGCTACCAGCTCTTCAGAAGAGACAGGAAAGGGAGAAGAGGTGGAGGGGTGACCCTTTATGTTAAGGAGGCTTTTGACGCCATAGGCATTGAAACTAATGATGATGAAGTTGAATGCCTATGGGTAAGAATTAAGGGGAAGGCCAACAAGGCTGACATCCTACCGGGAGTCTGTTATTGTCCACCCAGCCAGCAAGAAGAGGTGGACAACTTATTCTATAAGCAGCTAGAGAATGTTTCAGGATCATCAGCCCTTGTTCTTGCAGGTGACTTCAATCTGCCAGAGATCTGCTGGGAATTTAATACAGCTGAAAAAAGGCAGTCCGGGAAATTAATTTTAGAGTGTACGAAGGACAACTTTTTTTCACAGCTGGTGGGTAAGCCCACCAGGGGAGAGACTACGTTATATTTATTTTTTGCTAATTAAGATGGATTGGTGGGAGATGTGGTGGTTGGAAGCCATTTGGAACAGAGTGATCATGAAATTATAGAGTTCTCAATATTTGGTGGAATCAGGAGGAACACCAATAAGACTTTTACATTGGACTTCTGGAGGGCAGACTTTGGCTTATTTAGAAGACCTATTCAGAGAGTTCCTTGGGAAGCAGCCCTTAAAAACAAAGGAGTTTGGGAAAGGTGGCCATGCTTCAAAACAGAGATTTTGAGGGCACAGGAACAGACTATCCCTGTGTGCTGAAAGACAAGTCGACGAGGTAAACATCCAGCCTGGATGGGCAAGGAGGTTTTGGAGGAACTTAGGAGTAAAAAGAGAATGTATCATCTTTGGAAGGAGGGCCAGGTCTCTCAGGAGGTATTTAAGCACTGTGCTAGAGTATGTAGGAAAAAAATTAGGGAGGCTAAAGCTCAGTTTGAACTTAAAATGGCGACTTCTGTAAAGGATAATAAAAAATGTTTTTACAAACATATTAAT
>VXAX01001459.1:74114-157178 GCA_013399835.1 Leptocoma aspasia | reverse complement strand
GTGTTAGGGCATGGGTTGGACTCAATGATCTTATAGGTCTCTTCCAACCTTGAGATTCTGTGATTCTGTGATTCTGCATTGAGAATGGACTATGCCGCCACCTTGGGGGGACACACTATGCCACCCCACTCTGTGGGGCCAGACCATGTGGCGGCCGCTCTAGCGCTGCCCTGCGCCACCATGTTGGCACCCCCACTACCATAACGTGTGCCAGGACCGCCTCCTCCTGAGACCGAGTGGCCCAGCTCCAAAGCTACGTCGAGGGCAGGGTGCCACCCCCAGTCAAACCTCTGTGGAGCATAGTTGCACCTCTAGTGGGCATGACCCCACCCCTGACCCTGCCTCCATGGGCAGGCCTGCAAATTACATCACCAGGACCTCCTGCAGACGTCATACTGAGAAGCAGGGACACTATCCCAACCACACCACCTCTGCTGGAGCTACAGCCTTCCCTGGAATATATGCCGGCAAGGGACACAAGGGATACCAGCAGAGAAAGCCAAAGCCATCATCCCCCTGTGGAACACTGTGAGAACACCGCAGCTGCTTTGTTGCCAGCAGTCCTGTCCAATATTGCCACTGCTGCAGATTCTCAAAGCCTTTCTACATCTCTGACCAACAATTTTAAGTTTCCTAGAGTGTGGGAAAAGCCCCTGTGGGGGAGCCCACCGAGCAAAAGGCAGCAGGGAAAGTTGTGCACGGCTGTGGTTCAGTGGGAACAATAGCAATCAAGCCTGCCCAAAAAAATGGTGCTGGTCGCATGGCACAGCCATCGCTCGGTGGCTAAGAGCGAGCGACCCTCTCACTGAGCCCAGTGAGAAGTCAGCAGCTCCCTGTGTGTGGGCAGTGAAGAGGCAAACCAAGGAACTTAACACCACCAGCCAAAGCAATACCAACAAAGGCAGTGCTGAGTTCCTACCCCACATACCTCAGCAGAGCCCCACATGCTACTGCTTTAACCATACCAAGGTTCTCATTCTCTACAGACTCTAATAAACTGATACTAAATGAAGGAAAAGATAAGGCTAGTTTGACAGCCCTTTCCTCAAGAGGGAGGACTGCAACATTTACATGTGTTAAGGTTGAAACTGACTCATATAACGTAACTATGTTAATCAATTCTATCAAAGTTATAATAAAGGTGTCATGCAAAGGTTACAAATATGCACAACTGTTTGCTAAATATGTCCTAGAATTCATAGTACAATATTTGTTATTATTGTTTACATATGCTGAAACCAAAATTAATAGGTGTCTGTTAGCCAATTCTGTTACAGTTACTAGGAAGGTATTATGTCTATATTTCAAATATGGACTACTGTTTATTAAATATATCCTAGAATTTATAATACACTGTTTATTACTATTAATTATATGCACAGTGCAAGCAGCATACAAACTAGATCAACCTGAAAAACTCAAAGAATTTGCTTATTCTAACATTCGAGATCCATTAAAGCAAACACAAAAATACCAACTTAGTAATGTCATAAGCAAATTTCATTTGCAAAGTTTTCTAACTGAAAATTTGCCACCTGGCATAATTTTAAAAGCTAGAAGTCACCTATTGAAGTCAATAACAAATTTCTAACTTCTAACAAAAGGAAGAAAAGTTTATTTTTTGCACAGTTACCATAATAACTGCCAAAAATTAAAATGCCTATATTTCTTTGATTATTCATAAGTTGTTCATGTTAAAGAATTTTTGCAGGGAATATTAAAAAAGGCTTGTTTTTTAAAGTATAATTAAGGAAAGCCTTTCCCAACCAAGTTCTTGGCCCAGATCAAGCCCTGAACCTGGCTGGTAAAGGAAAAATATACTATCAAACATAGATGATTCTGTGCAAACTTTGCAAAAGATAAACCTTTCTCCTTTGAGATAAATGAGGAAGCCTCATCTGGAATAGGGTCTTTCAAGTCCTCATTGTGAAAAAGAAACCCCTCAGCAATAGCAGACCCTAGATAATAGTAAAACATATACACAGTTTTAAGTCTTACCTTATTAATGTTCTTCAAAAGTCAATGTTTTGCTCCTATTTTAGTTATTAAAACAAAGAAAAGGGGAAAAAGGTTGGGGTGAATATACACCCCCCCTTTAAGTCCTGGGTGCTATCATGTTTTCATGTTTTTCTCATGTCTTTCAACCAAACATATACCAGTATTAGAAAAGACCAAAAACCTAGTTAACTTAAATCACTTCTTATCCCTACAATCATCCTGTGATGTTTGGCTGCCCAAACCCAAGGTAATGGTGAGAGACCCCCTCACCAATACATGGAGGGGGGGTCCTTGAGATCTTTTTATCTAGGGACAGAGATATGAGTGCGTCTCAACAGACAATGGGACATGTTGGATACCTGCCAGATGTGTCCAGCCTGCACCATGTCCTGCTCAGAACCACAGACAGCATCTTCCTGAAGACCCCTCAACAGACATCACAGAGCCGTTTAACCAGAACAACTGATCACCCACCTCATGGAAATTTGGGACTCATAAGTGACAGTTCATATAAAGACTTCATTTGTTTACAAATTATTTTTCCTGTTTACAAATGGTTTTTTCTGTTTACAGATTATTTTTCTAGTAGTTGGGTTTTTCTCGAACAGTTCTAAGGGTTAAATGGTTTAAGGGTTAAATAGTTTCTTGTTTTTAGAGATAAGCTGTAACTTGTAACTTCTAAGAAAATAGCCTGTGACATGTCCGCCTGAAAGAATATTAATAATTCTCACCTAACAGCTCCTAGACATGAATACTGCAGCTGCAGTGATACATGGCCTCATGCAAATTAAACCCATGCTGCCTTCTGTCACACAGTTTGCAAAGGGCCGTTGCAGATGGGTGACAGTGAGCAGGTTGCAGTTTTTAATAAAGAAAGGAGGAGATGTCACACTATGTCACATGTGGCTGGCTCGTACTGGGCAATTATTTCATATATAAATAAGAAACCAGCCAGTTCCAGGAACCAGCCCCTGGCTTGACAGACAGGAACCTCAGCCAATTACATTCCATCCTAAGATGCAGACATGTCACTGGTCCAGGAGCTGGGCGGTGTAAAAAGATCAGAACAATGACCTATCCAGTCAAACCCCCTTTATAAAGAGGAGTTGAACCAATAAATGTTTTCTGTTGCCACATGAACATCAGGTGCATGGTTGTCGCTGTCTCTGACCCACCACACATGTGTTACACTCAGCATTCTCCCTTCACAAAGGGCAAGAACAGAGATAAGCAGCACCTATAGATGTATTTTGAGTTACATTGCTAAGGGATGCTAAAGAGGGCTTTGTGCATTAAATGCTTTCTCTGATCTGGAAAATGTTAGGTTTGGTAATAGAACACCCTACTTATTATCATATAGAATTCCAATTTTACATGGAAATTGCTACGAGAACATAGTTATTTACTGTTACTTAATTCAAATATATTTACTAATTTCCTGGGGGAAATAATGTTACCTGCAATAATTACTCTTGCAAAAGCAGCAAATCCATGTTCATCCTTTCCTTCCACAATCTGAGCTCCATATTCAGGATTTGAGAGGAAAACATAAAATGATTCCTGTCCTTCGGGCTCATCATCATCAAAAATTTTTATGGACACCTGGCTTTCACTTTCTCCATCCAGCAAAGTCAGAGAGATTGTCTGTTCTTCAAAATCTTCTCCTTCCATTGCCCATGTGAAGTTTGATTTTCCATAAACATTTCCAAAAGGATACAAATCTACTCCACTCTGTGCACTCACTCCCCCAAAGGTTTTAACAGTAATTTTAATATCACCAGTTAATCCCTTGGTCCTTCTGATCTGAAGCACTGCTATGTTGGAGGTATTGTTGTTTGTATCTTCTTCAACATAAACAAACTCTGGCCCCAAACTTAGTATTCCATGATGAATATCATTAGCCAGGATAGTAACTGTTGCAACACTGAAAGCTGGATTCAAACGGGGACTCCAGTCAAGGTTCGCAGGTTGAACATCCAGAATTTGCACAGAAGTCAAATTTACAAAAAAAAATTCTTGTATTTCAGACGCAGTGTCATCAATTATTGATATTTCTATCACCGCATTTGTCTGAAAACGTAAAAACATAAGCTCTCCATTGTAGACGGGTATAAAGTCTTCTAGTGGTTTGGCACTTCCTGGAATGGTCTGATATGTCAGTTTAGTGAGATTACTTTGAAAACCAAACAATCTTTGGACATGTAGTCTGACTACCTGGATATCTTCTTCAACTGAAACTGATCTTGAGTTAAGATCAAATTGGAAAATCCCCATTGGTTCAATTTTAGCTATTGTAAATCCTGATCTGAAACAGAAACAATATCACATTGAGAGAGAAATACAAAGAATGGAAAGCAGAAGAATCAAGCATAATAATTTTCAGTGAGCAATCAATGATGGCTGTAAGAAAGTTGATTAAAAAATGTGTAACAGAAGAGGGAAGAAAGAGAAACCATACAAAGGAAGACATAAAGAGGTTCCATAAAAAATTCTTTTGTAATATTTGAGCAGCCCTTCACAGGCTTAATGCATCCTAGGTCAGGACAAGATACTGAGTAAATAATAGATAAAATACAGTCTTCCTGACAAAGTGGAGAGGCAAAAGGAAAGTAGGTCTTCCTACTGTGAACATAATAGAGGAATATAATATAGCCACTACAAGTAATAGCAGTTTTAAACACTGAACAAACCCCCCTACCAAGGGAAAGCTGTGAAGTAGACAGATACTAGCAGGTCTACAGTTTTAGCCAGAAAGCTAGAGAAGGACAGGAAGTTATTTTAAAATATACAGTAAGGCTTTGAAATACTGCCTCTTCACAACATTACTCAAAGTACATTTTTTCCAGATCTGAGTGTTGGTATCAATACCAATTTAAGCTTTACTTTGCTCATATTAAATATATCCCCTTCTTATTACAAAATATTAGACTGATTCTGATAAATCTTGTGTCACCCCCTTCTCTCTACAATTGAACCATTATTCAGTGACAGAGGCTACCAAATGGCACAACTACAGTGAGTGGATTTGGCTAACAGATGAGACTCCTCCACCACTTAGGAAGCAAAGAAACCTTCAAAGTAATTATGAGCTTTATGTCTTGTGGGATGCAGTCTTAAGTTTTCTAGGAAAGGTTATTCTCATACACTCAAGGTATTTGACTTGCACAGTAAACATATGCTTGAGGACTCATGTACATAGGACAGACAAACCTAGGAGAAAGGGTCAGTTTGAGGAATTTAGGCATCTAAATGGTTCACTTCTGACTTCCTTCAGATTTGCCAATGCAATTTTAACATGGTGAAGCCAAAACCTTTCTCCCTACAGTGTCACTTTGTACCCATTTTTATATACTTTCATCTTCAATATGGAAGTGTGAGACAAGACACAGAAATTTATCAAAAAAGGAACTACAATTTACTAGCTACCTATAATTTAATAGGGATTTGTATGAGGTATATGCCTCTATACATGTAATAATTCTTACAGCATCAGTCCAATTCAAAATTGTAAGTAATATCCTTACCTCAAGCGAGCTCCACCAGACACATTGCTGTGCACTGCTGTTAAAGTGATGGCAAATGTCTCAGATTCATTTAGGCTTGGAGTAGCCTGAAAGGAAACCACTTTACTTTCCTCTCCAGAGGAAAATACAACAGTACCTGAAAGGAGAATGATTGAGACAGTCAAAATCACTAAACAGGAATTCTTTTTTTACCTGGAAATAGACTGACACAGGGACTTTAGTCACAATTTCACTCCATTGAGGTAAAGAAATCTTCATGATAAGGGTCTTTCCTATAGAAAGCTGTACTTCAGGGGCATAGCTGTCCTTCAGGGGCATTATGTCTATGAAGAAAAGTTGGGGTTTTTTGTCATAAAGTAAATATGTCTCTTAGTTAAAAATTGGATCACACAATTTCATTCTAAGGACTCTTCATTAATAAAGGAAACATGTAGAGGTACAAATAACTAAAAGGTGGTATCATCACTTATCCAACTGTCACAGATGTTGTCCTTGTAGCTGTATATAACTTGTTGCAATTACTCACCAAATGGAGGACTAATATTGCCTAGTTTAACAGAGTCAGTGACTAGGTCTGGTGGGCATCCTGAAATCCAGCTAACTATTACAGAGCCATAAACTCCTCTTCTGGTTATCACAGCATGGCCTGTCCCTGCTACAATGTTTGTAAGTCGTAATATCACAGATTCAAAGCCAACCTGTGGAAACATAGTAGATTTTATCAGATAGTGGAATAAAAATAGACAATAATATACATGAAAGCATAGTAGCTTTTGTAAAATGGGCATCTTACAATAAGGATGCGTGCATGTAGATAAATATATGTGCATGCATCTATGGACATATGAATACATATACTTTCTTCACAGGTCTTTAATATACTTGCAAATTTTAGATTCCTGGTAATCAGATTGCAGGGAAAAGGAACAAGTATGAATACAATCTTTGTTGTCTCTTGTTTAGAAGCAAAATAAATCAAGCTTGTCCTCAGTGCTCACAGGTAATAACTGTACTACTCTTTCTCTACATATCTAGATATATAATTAGATCTAAAATAAGTTATTAATTATGTATTCAGTGAAAAGTAAGTTGTTGCCCCATGAGACTTGTACACAAAATTATCCTTGTTACTGTGATCAATTTTTCTTTTTCTCTGAGCAACAAATGGGAGTGAAGACAATTTGCATATCCTAAAAGCAATGATAAATGGATAAATGTTGGTATATGGTATATAATAGTCTTTCTGTAAACAGTGTATAAAGAAAGACTATTTGACTTAAGTTTCATTGTAAATTAAAAACCAGAACAATGCTTCAAGATAATTAATATCATTAATGTCACTGTTGCCCACGAACAGAGACACAAGACTCCATTTCAGAAGGTCAGAATCAGAAGGCTTTATTGATACAAATGCAACACCTTTTTATGATGTGTTTCGCTAATACTAAAAGTGATTGGTTGCTAACTACAATAACCTCTCTATTCTCATTGGTTAAGTGAGAGAAAACAATATTTTCTATTGTTATGGGAACAGGGTAGAAAAATACCACCTGTTGTTTTGAGAAAGAATATAATTTACAGAGATTGTTCATAGAATCTCTCCTGGGAAAGTAAGAAGCTTTCCCTTGGGAAGAAAAACCTTAGTAGGCCTGCAGCTAGAATATTTTCAGAGACACAGAACGGTCAGCTCCATACATTAAATAAAAACTTCAATAAAATTTAAGAGTTAAAACCCCATCATGCCTTTTCCTGACATAAAAAAGGGGAATGGTGGCACATATACCATATCAAAGGAGGCAAATTATCTTTCTCACTCTCATACAAAATAGACAAATGGAAAATTTATCACTGAATGATTACCAAATTTACTGAAATCTGCATTAACACCCAACATATATTCCATCTCTTTTTGCACATAATACTGAATACATGCTATTATCCACTTTGGAGTTGCTTATAGAAACATCATTCAGAGTTCCTTATTTTCCTTTAATTCTTAGAACTCCCCTTTCATGTAAATATTTACACTACTTACTTTTTATAGATGAAGAGACCTTTTCCAGCTGTGTTAAAACATTTCTATAAGAATTTGCATCAGAGGAAAGAATACCATACAGTGCAAGTAATCACAGGAATAACCTCTTCCATCATGTTGATTACAATCAAAACTTCACTGAGTTATTATAGCAGGTATCTTCTGCAGTGAAGTGTATCTTTCTTCTGTGGTAGGAACATGACACCACAACCAGGCTACTCACCTGTGAATTGGCAGCTTCCTCAGGAATAAGCAGCACAGCAGACTTTGCTATTCCTAATATTTTAGGCACATCCTTGGCACTTCCCCTAACCAGGCTTACATTAGTCAGTTCCAGAGTAAAATTCCAGCCCAGTAAAATAAATGCCTTTGAGAGTGAGAAAATTTAATTTAAAAGGTAGAAATTTAATTCCACTAAAAACATGTTATCAAACAGTGCAAATAATTAACAAAACAACCTGCAGATTTTGTTTGCTTACATACAAAGCAGCATTTTAAAGACAAGTGTTTTGTTGATTATGCTTCTCAAAGAACTACAGTTAAGCCATCAATATTGTGAAAGTAATCTGCCAGCAGTTTGCTGGAATGTGAGTTTGTAAAGCAAGTATTGCCATTTTAAAAAGTTGTATCTGACACATTGCGCCTTAGTTTGATTTTAATTCTCAGGATCAAAAATATTTAAGATGGCTGTAAGAGCATGTAAGAGTGGATGTAAGATGTGATAATAATGACAAACAACAAGGAAACACAGAAAACTGCAGGTACATTTATCTTCTTCTTCATTGGTCACAAATGACAGATCACTATTTACAATCCAAAAGAAACTTAAGAAAATATCTGCACTCATATAATAATAAGATATTGAACTGATAGTAACACAAAATAATAATGTATGGAAACATAAAATATTTGAACACATGCATAGCAGTGATTTTGCAATTACTATCAGAAAATGTGATTTTCAAATACAGTTCTACCCCATAAAGAGGAAATTTGTAACACCAAAACACTCTTTTCTGCTTCTTCACAGTTGATACTAGTGAGTTTTGTATCGTATTTGTATTGTGATGAAACAAATGGAAACAACAGATATCATAGGGGTTAGAAGAGTAGTACACACCTGGTTGCTTATTGGCACTCTTTTTACTCCAAAACTGGCACCATCCTTTATTGTGAGGAATCCCACCTCATTCTCGGGTTCAATTAGTGCTTCATCATGAATGGATATGACACGATACTCAACCATCACTTCTCCAAATGCCCCAGCATGCCGAGTTACATTAATCTGAACATATCGATCCTGGGATTTTTCTACCAGTACTGACTGCTGATCAGCGTACAGGGCAAACACTCCATAAGGATCATCATTTGCAAACACTGTGATCTTTGAAATTCCTTTCTCATGGTCTAAATCTGCTCCACCTTCCACTGAAATTAGCTGCACTTCATAGTGTTCATCCAATTCTGGAACATCATCAGGTAACAGGTAGATAATTATCTCAGCTGTACTCTGCTGGTCAGCAATGACAACAGATCCCTCTGTCTCAAGAAAGTCACCTGTGATGTCAGATTCACTACATATTTCCCAGTAAACCTGAAATTAGTATAGAAAATGCAAAACATAAGAGAAAAAAAAAAATTACCGCCGAAGTCAGAAACTTGCATATTCAGGATTCAGTATAGACAGGATATGGAACAGACTGCTTTTAAATGAGTAAAATAAAAATTGTTTTGGGTATGCATAGGAAGAATATCCTATCACACAGACTATCTTTCAAAAGAGTGTGTTATTTCATTAACAGTGTTATGGATATAAATATTTCCTTTGTCTAGTTTCAGAAGATTTATGTAAAACTATGTGGAATTTATGAACATTTTTCAAAAAGCATTTCTATTTTCACAACAAAACACCCTTCCTGGTTTTTTTTCTGTTTCTAGTATTCCTCACATAAGAAAGGAATGAACTCTCATTAATCACAGCAGACGTTTCTATTAATTGATCATTTTAAATTAAATTAGTTCCTGTTAAATTGCTGATTTCTAAACAACTTTAGGTAAAAAACAATGTGCAGGATGGTTCAGAAAAGTCTGATTCTGTCTAAAAAAGTAAAGTGTGATGATATCAAAGGCAACTCAGTATAAAAGTATTGTCTCTTCTGTTCTCTCATCAAAAGCAAACTGGGGGAGAAGGAAAGTGAGAGCAGTACAGCAGTATTGTTTTTCTTTTATTTCCCCTGACCAGGGAAGACTGACTTTTACTCTCCAAACCTCAAGTACTAGGGCTAAGCCCTTCCTAAATTCAATCTAAGAGGCAACATTAAAAAAATTAATTTGAGAAACAAGCAATTGAAAGGCACAGAATGAGATATTTTTCCACACATTCATACTGAGGATGATTTCAGATTGTATTGTTTATTAGAAAAAGAGTGAGAATACCATTATGTCCCCCAGAACGCCTTGAATTCGTTTGACAAACAGTGTAATATTTTGTGGTCCTTCATCTCCTGAGGGTTCTGTGTAGTTACTCTCAGTTAATGATTCAGGAGCAAACTGTACAATTCCATTGGGATCACCAAACTTCTCTATCTGTAAAAAGGTAAACAAACATTTAAAAAAATAGAAATGTAGTGTGAGTTCTATCTTTGTTCAAACCGCTGAGATTTTTGCTGCCCTTATATGCTATAGGGGCACGTATCTGTTAGTACTAAAAACAGCAGAGAAAATTTTGAATGCCTGTTTTTCAGTTTTCAGTTCCCTTGTCCAAGAAGGAAAAGAACAGAGTTTTATTTCAAATGCTACATCTGAATATTTTGATTCTAAAGCAGGAAATACTCAGGCACCTTGAGCTAGTATACAGAAACTCTTCTAACACTATCAGTTTGCAAACTCAGCACTATGGGAAAGAGAGGTCATCCACATCCATCTGCATGAACCATTAGCTGCAAAAACAATTTGGGATAACCTGACTTCCTGAAGGGGACTGTGGAAATAAGAGCTAATTCCATCAACACCTTACAGACCAGATAATAAAATAAAAATACAGTTTCTAGGAGAGATTTTTTTGATGGCTTCTTATAGCAGCTTTATAAATATTTCCTTGGTTGCAGTATCCTTAGAGCACTGATTTGTCTGTGATAACTCTCAAAAATATATGCATTTCTCTTTCACTGTGAGAAGTCAGATTTTCTCTCTTCCTCTGAAGAAGATGTCAAGAGTGACAATATCCTACTTGCAACTGCTGAGCGGTTGAAGCCTGGTACTGTATGGACACGTCCAGAGCACTGCTATCTACCACACATACATGATGGTTGGTGCAGGCCAAGTGATCAAGCCTGGAGAGCCTGTCCATCATTGTTTTTAACTGTCTCAGGATTTGGGGAGGAGAGTGTGTGTGGATGATTTCTCCATCATTGTTTTTCATTTGCTCAGGGGAAAAAGACATTTTGTCTTTGTCTTGGTGGAGCTCTGGTGGTGGGAACCTTTTAGTGTGTAAATCACCCTCTCTATTGTATACCTTTGTCATTAATATTGTTGCTGTTACTGTTTGTTTCTCATCTCATTGGTGTTTTCAAGTAAATTTTTCTTATCTTGACTCAGAAACTCTGCTTTTTGTCTCCCTCTCACAGGAGAGGGTAGGGGAAGGGAAGCAGTTGAATGGGGTTTAATTTCCAGTTGGGTTTAAACCACAACAGATGACAAACATACTGACATATAGAAATGTGGGCTCAATCCATGCTCTCTCTAAAGAGAACTATAGAAAACTGCAAATAGGAGAGCCAGCTCAGTGCTTTTATTCCAATTTTTACTGATAGATTCTCTGCCCTTTTTCTTTCAGAATTGAACATAATATACCAAAGTAGTACAAACGTCAAAAAAGGCCAAATGACAAAGTAATCATTTTGATTAATTTTTAAAAGCTTCGCAGGATAAATACCAATATCAACAGAAACCTCTGAAAAAAGAGAAGCGATAATAACTTACTATTAATGTAACGCTGCTTGCCTTAGAATCTATTTCTGTTTCACCTTTCATAAGGCTCAGTCGAATAATGAAGATTTCCTGAACTTCAACTTCTTCATGAGGATAGATTTGTAGATTAATTGTTCTCAGACCTCCTTCTCCTTCTTCAAAATAGAACGATCCATTCACAGGGTCACCAATGTCACTATTCAGAGGAGACAAAATCTCTTCTGAATTGGGTCCCAAAATGTCCCAGTTAATCTGTGGAAGAGATCAGTTTCAGATTTAGAGGGCATTATTAAAACAGCATCCCAAGGGGAGAAGTGACAGAGTACAAAAAGTGTTTAGCTATGTTTAAATCTTTGCTATAAATACAGGATACATAGTAGTCATAATTAGTTCTATGGGGCAAAATATAGAAGCCTTGAAAAAGTAAACATGACAATTTACAAATGGGAATTTTAAAGTGTTAGTCACAATGCCAGTTTATTAAATTCTAGATGTTAGTAACAGAAAAGAAACAAAGATTTCTTTAGCAAATAGCAAGAATCACACAGGCCAGTGTCTATTTCTCTTCTCTTTCATGACTTGTTTTGCAAAACTTCCCACATCAGTATTCATGATCAAAACCATTTTCCTTTGAAGTGTGATGTCAAGTCTAAAAATAACAAATATTTTCTATCATAAAAGTTTTAATCCTTCAGATTATGAAGAAAAGTGTGAATGCTTCATATTTCTTCAGCCTGATTAAAAGCCACAGCACTTCCAGCAATTCCCACAAATTAGATTGCTTTTAAGGAGGTCCTATTCAGGACTTTACAATTATTATTTAGTAATTTAAGTATTTTCCACTTTTCTCCAATGACTTCTAGAAAAAGTAAAGGACTGAAGCAATTTTTATATGTTGGGAAGATGAGTTCATGTCTTTTAACGCAAATTTTCTAATTATTTGACAAGACTGTGAAAGGCCCACCATGTTTTATATTTATACCTTCACTTTATAAGTGGCCTGTATAGAGTTTAAAAATACTCTAGAAAACTCACAGTAAGCAATTTCCTGAATTAAATTAAACTAGTAGTAGTACATGAAGTTAACTATAATTTTGGTGGGATTAGGAGCTAGTTCAAAACAATGTACACAATACCATAATAAAAGAAGGCAAGCAGGAGAAGAAAGGGTAACAACATTTTCTGTTATACTGCAGCTATATGCAATTCATGTTTAATAAAAACTGTAATTATCCTATTAGAAATCAGTCACTAAGAAGGCTCTCAGAGCAAAATGCAGGAGCTTTTTGACATAGTCACTGGAAAACTTTCAGTTTTTTACAGGCAAGACCCACCTGTGCCTCCCCCAACCGCCCAGTCCTTTCCACCACCAGGGACACTGTTGTGGTTGCATCAGGGTTCGGAAGAATAATTTGGCTTTGGTTGAGAAATCGGACCATGCCCTGGGGAGAGTCACTTTTTGCAATGGTGACCTGGCTTACCAGGTGGAGCCCCAGGATGGCTCCAGCAGTGGCTCCTGTCAGTTGGATTTCAAATTGCTCTGCAAATTCACTGCACAGAAAAAAAAAAAAAAACATTCTAAGATATCTGAGAGAAAAGAAAAAAAATTAAAATTGGATTTAGTAATTCAATCATGCATCCAGCTGGATCTGTTTAAAGAAATAAAGAAATAATTTCCATAGGTGCAATGTAGAAGATTCCTTCTAGTTGCATAGAATGGTGATATCTGAAATAAAAATATTTCAGATATAAATAGATATCACCATTTCAGATATCACCATTCTGAAATTCTACCATTATTCTATTTTCTACTAATGTTAAGTTAAACAAAAACACAGAAAAATATTTTATTTTTCATAGCAGTACTGTAGACACCAACGTTTCTTATAATGTAATTAAAACCTGTATTGATTGCATACTATTTAACAGGAACTATGACACTCTAATATAACAGCTTCTTTTTTTCCCTTTTAGGTGATTTTCTCCCTTAGGTGATTTTTTAGCTCTGCAGAAATTTGTTTTTCTATTCCAGCTCTATACACACATATGTGTAGATTTTTTAGTGCATGCTAAAAAAAGACTTTATCAGAAGTAAATTGGTGAATAAATATCTGATAAATTTAATTACCTTTCTTCATCATTTATAATAGAGATATAAATAAAAGACTGGTTCTGTCCATGATTAAAAAATACTGTATTATTATGAATGACATAGTCAACACCATCAGGAAGTGCAGAAATACTTCGAGAAAGAAAATCAGCTGTGACGTTGCCATAAGTTCCATGCTTTCTCAAAACTGGAATCATTATTAATCCAGCGTCTTCTTCCACTATAAAATTAATTGAGAAAAAGTTACAGTATTTCAAATTCATGCAATAGCCTTATCTTCTAAACTACAGTGAGGACTTGAAGTAAACTTACCCTCTAGAAGGACATACTGCGGATCAAATTCTATGACACCTTCAGCTTTGTCATTTTTTGCAATAGTGACCCGTACTGTGGAGATATTTCCTATTATTGGAGGTTGATCCACCTGTAGACCATTCTCTCTTACAGTGAAATCAAATCCACTTGCAAGAACATAAAAAAAAAACCAAACAAACATAAAAATACACTTTAAACTTCTTGTGAAAGTATAAAGATATGTGTGTGATGATTTGTCAGTTACTGGAAATAACTTTATTTTCTGACAGTTACTACTGAAGACCTTTTGTCACATTCCTTCATATTACTATGTTTGCAAGAATTATTACTAGAAATGTGTATCTTTCATTTGTTCTTTCTCATTTCATCTTTTTATTGAAATTTCTTGCAACTTGGCAATTTGTATCTAATGTATGGATTTTAAGCTTTAATAAATCTTAATCAGCAACATCTTTATATTAATGTTAAAATAATTGGGTTTACCATACATTCAGTTTCTATTATGATTACAATTATTGTTGTCTCACAAAATTTTACAGTAGAACAGATGAAATGTCTAGCAGTGACTTTATTCAGGTAGATTAGAACCCAAATATAGTTTGTTTTTCTAGTTTGTTTTTCTGCTTGTAACAAATCAACTGGGAATTTTAACTTTACCTTCCTTGGAGTTCCACTTCAGTAATCATCAATGAAAAGTGTTCAGGACCTTCAGGAAAGTCATCATCATGAATTTCAATCAAAATAATTTTACTTTCCTCCTCTGGTTCAAAGAGCATTTCCCTTACTGTGGGAGTAAAATCCATTCCTTCCTCTGCAGTCCCATTTATTATCTGAAAGCAAAGACGCACTCTGCCATAGGATCCCCTGGAACGCACAACAGTGATGTTAACCTGAAGGAAAGAGAATGTTTTCTTTTAAAAATGGCTTTGTTTTCTGTTGCAGTTGCCTTTAGGAGATGTTCTAAAGTCACCTTTTCAATGGTTCTGTCAGGTAACAACAATATGATTTATCAAGTACAGAGTACATGTAATTTAGCAGATAACCCCAGTCATTTTAGAGACTGATTTCTTTTCTTTCTAAAGTTGAACATAATTCTAGCAACAATGTTCATATCTATCAGTAATTTTACATAAGAAAGAATTTTAATCCAATACCCATTTTTCATCTTCTGTTGTTTGCAATAATTCATGGGAAAATGTAAACTCTCCATATGGATAATCACTGGCGGCCATGGTAATATTTGCTGTGCTGCTAGATTCATTTATGAGTCCTCCATCACTGATTCTGGTTAGTTGAAACTGGTAGTAATGCTTCTCCTCAGGACAGTTGTCATCTACAGCCTATGGAAAAGAACCAAAAACAGCTAAAAGGATATAAACCATTTCCAGGGAGAGAGATATAACTAATTTCTAGCCAAGATCCTAAGAAAATAAAAGAAAGTACTTGATATAGCTACCAGTATCAGATGATGTCTCATATACCTGTATTAGAACAACTGCTGCAGACTGCCTATCTCGCATGGTCAAGGTCCCCGATATGTCAATAAATTCTGTCTGATGAGGAGGTGTTATATTCCAATATATTATGATCTCCCCAAAAATCCCTGGGCCACGTACCAGGCTGCAGGTAAGGACACAAACACAGATTTTATTTTTGCCTTTAATATGTAATATTCAATAGAGAGATAGTATATCATACTGTTATGCATGGAAGAAATGTTATCAGCACTATGAAAGCTTGACTTTTAATGTCATTAATCACTATTAAGAACATAAGAACTCCCTTTTCGGGCATTTTCAGAACATCTCTCAAGTCCTCTTTTATTTCTCTGCATTTGGAGGCATCTCAAGCTGTATTTTTACCAAGAGGTCTTTCAAGTTTCTTTCCATGTGTAGCCCAAAAATGGGATCTGAAAACTGATTTCTCTTCATTCTATTCTGCTTTTCCAGAGATAAATATGCAAAATAGAAGGGAAATTAGATGTCAGGGTAATGCCGGGGCAATTTGATTTATAAGGCAGTTGTAGGATACTTGAATACTGCCTTGAGATTCTCCGTGATATATTCTGTCTGCTACTTGTCTAAAACCTTAATAATAACGTAATGCTTGGATAAGTCACAGTAAAGATTTGTCTGCACATTCTGCACATAACATGATCTTAAACTACTTCTTGCACAAAGCATCGTTTTGTCTTTTGGGCTTCTTGGGCCAGTACCAGAAGCTGTTCTGCTGCTTTGTATTTGCTGGAAGTGTCATAATCTTTTTTTCCAATGCTCTTAAAAGATTCTTCTAAGAATCTAAAATTCTTCATTTTGTTTTCAGTTGACTGAATAAAACAATTGCATCTTGTTTCCAACAAAAACCCTGTTCCCATATTGTTTATGCTAGAGTATAGCAATTTGGTGAAATACTGTTCAAGCACAAATCCTGAATCAAACTCTAGAAAGCAAAAAGCACCTTCAAATGTCACATTTCCTTACCCCTTTCCTTTGATTAAGATCTTCTTTCCTTTGGTACATCGATTTAAATAATTTGAAGACAGAGAGGAATATTATATATATTAATATCCAATTAATACTGAAAGGATGCACACATGGTATATTCTGCCCTTAAAACCAATCATCTAGTTTTTAAAATACTACTGATTATAGAAATTATGATAAAATGCAGTACTCAATAAATTGCCAAATGTGGAGTCTCATAGCTTTTGAATCTGAGCTGTTGCTCTTTTTTTGAAATAATGAGAGATGTACCCACCTAATAAGAGCAGTTCCATTATAATTTCCTGAAGGTTCTCCAATCAAAACATGCTTGGAAGAATGGGCTATCCCAACCACGCCAGAAGCTCCTTCATCTCCCATAATAATGATGGTTGCAACACCTATGAAGAGAACAATGCTTCTCATGGTAAGTGAAAACTAAGCAATGAACTACCTTTGGTAAATTTTGTGACATGAGTGGTTTACCATCACCTTCATAGAGGGCCTGTGGAACTCTGACTTCTTCAGATAAGGAACTTAGAGAAAAAGACTGACATTCAAAATTGCGACCAATTAGCCGCACATAAAATACTTAAGCACTGCAGACTAAAATAATATGAACAGACTTAGAATATATCTCATATAGAATATCTAAAACCAGAAGATACTGAATTAACTCTTTACCATTTACAGGGGATATCTCTGCATCACCAGTAGAGACTAGCTGAATGGTAAATGTTTCGTTCCCCTCCAGCAGACCATCTTGTATTGCGTGTAAAATAATCAGTTTCTGGGACTCAGTCTGCATCATGTAAAGACCAGAAAGACATATATATAGTAAATGAAATTAAACAAAATACAGTATTAAACCAAATCTTTTTTAGCATATCAAGTGTTAAGAATGCTTGACGTATTTAAATATCAGATATCTGATCTGGCTGAAATTTCTTCTCACTGATTAATAACCAGTAAAAATTGTCCCTCAAACATTGCAGGCCATCCTAAAATTACCCTCACTATTTTCAACTAAATAAAGATTGAAATTCCTTTGAAATTGTATTCACATAGATGTTTTTAACTTAGAGGAAACTTCCTATAGAGAAACTGCATATTCAATAGTACACACATACTCTAAAGATTAACACATTATTAAGATTAGATATATTAGTCAAATTTCTGCCTAATCCAAATTTTTGACAGTGCGAAGTGGCAAACCTATGATATAAATTTAGTATACCATGCATACACAATTGTATGCTTATGCTTAAGCATACATAAAAGTTCAGGACAAAACGTCAAAGCCCACCAGTAGAGAAACAATAGCAAAACTTTGCCAAAAACTGATGGTTTTACCAGAAAAAAAAATCTATTTTTCAGCTGACTCAAAGTAAAAGAACCAGCCACCTATTTATTTAATAAAAAAAACCTTGTACTGAGAGAAAATAGATTATGCTATGTTAAAATATTTTTCTTCATTAAATTTTTTGAGTAGAATGTAAAATATAAAATATCAATATTAAGTATCAGTATCCAATATTTTAACTTTGACCTCAGAGTTCTAACCTGCCATGAAATACAAAATAAATAACATTGTCTAGTTTGAAAGTTATTAAAGTGCTTTTTGGGGTTTTTTTTATCTGCACATTTTGAGTATGCATTTTTCTTTCTCACCCTTGAAATATAAATTTTCTTTTCAAGATGCCTGATACTGTAGCAGAATAAGTGTTTCTGTGATCATTATTTACATTCAGTAGATTTCAATTCCTCTTTCTTAATTGTAAAAACAGTGGAGATTTGAAGAGCTATCTTCCTGATGATTACATTATGCTGCATTAAAAGAGCATGTCAGCTTTTCTTTACAGCTTGAAAGAAGCCTGAATACTTCTAACCCCATCAGTTCAAACTGACATTTTTCTAGTGTATAATACTTAGTAACCCCCTACTTCTATCAACATGTAACAATAACCATACAAATGCACATCAGTAGAAGGAAGTGTTTATAAATCTAATAGTAAATAAGTTATTGCAAAGTCTGAAATACCTCATTGAAATGAAGGGTACCATTTAGAGGGGTCAGATCGTATCTGGCTGCTTCCTCAAGAATCCATAACACTGTAGCTGCTCCTCGTCCTCCCTGACTTCGACTTACATTAAGCAAAACAACTGCAGCAGAGTCATCAGGTGTCTGAGGTTCCTTCACAGTTACCTGATGGAGAAAGAGAAGGAGAATGTGGGAAAGGCTGTATGAAATGTGAGGAAGGATGTATGAAAAGAGAAGGAGAATGTGGGAAAAGAATGTATTGAAAACGTCAAAAGCTGCATTGATAATGTCAAATGACATGGATATATGTTTGAGATAAACAACAGAAAACATTATCAATAACAATTCTGAATAATAGGAGTGAAAATGAACAGGAACATAACAGGTGTAAGGAGTGTGTTGAACTCTGGTAGCAAGGATTAGTCATTCAAGTGATTTCTGCAAGCTTTATGATCCAAAACAATTACAGACAATGTCACCAGCAGGCTCAGCACCAGCAAAATGGAGAGCAGAAGCACTGCAAGAACTAAGATGAGATATGCTTTGTAATTTCTTTCCAAATTTTACTTTCAGTAATGCAGATTATTATACAGACCATTAAAAATCCTACCTAGGATGTCCTGAATCTATATTTATGCAGCAGCACTTTCACTGTTACTACCTTCCTGCACAGCTAGATGAAGACAAGCACTAATATAACTTCAATGAAATCATGTCTTCCACTGCAGTGAAGGCTTACAAAAATCAGCTATATCCTAGTGACACAAACCGACTCTCCAACTTTAGCAGAAATGAGTGCAGCCTAAATCAAACTCACATTCTTTTCTTCAAACCTGAATACCCCAACAGGAGAATCATTTGGTGGAATAGCGATGGTTACCAGGGTGTCATTCCCAAGTCTTGCACCACCTGTTACTCTCACCAGGGCAATTTTGAATATCTCAAGGAATTCAACTTCATTGTCATCTATGATTGTAATTTCTATTTCTCCTGTAGCCTGTAGAAATGTTAAAAAGAAAAAAAAAAGCAAGAAAGCTTCATTTATAATATTCTGTGGATTGTTTGAAAGAAAATTAAAATAGGCAAATTGTATCTAGCAATAAATAGACACTGCTCATTTGTTCATTTTTCTTCTTATGCTTCTATATTTATAATAAGAAGATATAATTTCAGCACTAGTTTTTAAATCCATCAATGTAAATCTTATTTGTTAAAACCAGCAGAATGCTCTGCTTTAGTACTCAATAGAAAGTGAATGTTGACAATATTGTCAATATTCAGTCAAAATTCTGCACACTATGTATATCCTTCCCTTTGCCAAAGACCACTTATATTCACTTAAAATCAAAATCCCTTGTGTACAATAAGTATTCTCAGGTGCAGCATGAAATTTAAAATTATGTGTAGAACACAGCTATGAAAACATATAGGTTTATTCTGAGAACTTATAGTGAATATGGATTCCACTACAATTTTCAGTGTAACAGGATTTATTATTAGAAGTTATGTCCTCACTTGCCAAAGTATGAAAGACACACAAGTCTATTTGGTCAATGCTTATGAATATTCTGGTTTTCCATGTTAAAGAACTGAAGCTGGGAGCATCATTGATATACATAAGGCCATAAATAATATGTTTTCAGTGAAAATCCTGCTAGAGGAAAACCGACAAAAAATCTTAAGCTGGTAACCCAAAGTCAGGTAAGCTGTCAGCAAGTGAATACCTGCCCATCTGCAAATGTAAGGTTTCCAAATGATGGTGTGAAGTCTCCAAAGCTGGCAGTTGAAGGAATGGCTTCCCAGAACAGAGTTACTGACCCAAACCTCCCAGCCTGTCGAACAACTGGGAGTTTCAGTACATTCTGTGGTGGTGGTACCTCATAACCAGAAACAGCTCCAGTGATACCCTGTACATTCAAAAAGAAACTGCAGAGTGTCTCAACAAACTTTTTCTTTTTTTTTTTTTTCAAGTTGGCTTGCAGTTAAAAATACATTAATAATTACATAACTACTTGTAAAATGGTCTGGCCTTGGCATTGGCCTTGCTCTGAGCAAAAATCTGGATTAGGTGACCTCCTGAGATCCCTTTTTATGACATTGGCTTCAGCACTGCCAGCTCCATAATAAATTTTGTGCATTATTTGTGATGAACCTCTTAAGAAAGAATTGTTTGTCTGGTATATGGCCATTTTATCCAGAACAATTTAGTACCATAAAGCCTATCAGAACACTTTCAGAAGTCATCTGAGAAATCAGACAGTCTTGCTTGAAAGACACTTTACATGTTTTTCATTCAGATTTGTTTACCTTTGTGACATTAAAATTAAATATTCCTCTGGCATCATCATTTTCTTCAATTGTTATTTCAGCTATTTCTAATCCAAGCCTCTTCACACTTGGCTGTCCTTCAGACAAAGTGATCAGCTGCACATCAGTAATATTGATTATAAATCCTTCCTGTAATTCTGGAATATTGTCCTGAAAAAGAAGTTTTAAATGTCTTTTTTTTTTAATGATACATTGCAATACAATACAGTTGACTACTTGTAGGTTGTTTACTGTTCAAAACTTCTCAGTATTTGGGACCATCCATATGAAAGATGAAAATGACTACTTTTGCTGAGATTTTTAAATTGAAGCTGACAAGTCAGATTCCAGATCTGCAAGAACAGTGGAAAGCAGTGCTGGCTGTCACCTGTTACTGCTACCAGTAAGAAAGTCAGCTAGATTTCAGAAACCAAGCCATGACTTGAAAATTGGTATCTCCATTCTAAATATATTTAAAGTATATACATAATCTTTTTTTCCTTTTTCATTATTGTAAGTAAGTTTTGGGACTATAATAAAACAAAGAATTTGGCTCATTCCCGGTGATGAGTATGCAAGGTTTTTTTTGAAAAGATGGCTGCAAGAGTCCCAGCACAGCCATTTCTAGACTGTGAAGTCATACTACTAGTATAAAATCAGTACCATTTCCATTTCCTTAAAAGATATTAATAGCTCAAGAAGTTATTAGGCTACTCACAGGCAAAATAGTGACTATGACAGAAGTTGTTGTTGCATTCTCTGCCATAATGACTGATTTTTTTTCCAGTATATAATCCTCATTTTCTGTTGCTCGGTTGGATGGGGGGAGTTCAAAGTTCGGTGCAGTGCTCAACTGAACTTCAAGATCTCCGACAAATCCTTGCTCTCGAACAATTTGTAGAGTAACAGTAGTTGAATTCTCCTGCCCTATAGTAAAGAGATGGAAAAAATTCAAAATGTGCTTGTTTTACAATCATAGAATATGCTGAGTTGGAAGGGACCCATAGGATCATCAGAGTCCAACACCTGGCCCTGCACAGAACACTCCAAGAATCACACCATGGGCCTGAGAGGATTGTTCAAACACTTCTTGGACTCTGTCAGGCTTGTGACTTGGACTCTGTCAAGTTATGTGACCACTTCACTGAGGACCCTGTTCCAGTGCTCAGCCACGCTCTGGGTAAAAATACTTTTCCTGATATCCAACCTAAACCTGCCTGAACTCAGCTTCATGCAATTTCCTCATCCTGTCAGGGCACCAGATAGCGCAGCAATCAGTGTCTGCCCCTCCTCTTCCCCTCATGAGGAAGTTGTAACTGCAATGAGGTCTCCCCTCAGTCTCGTCCTGTCCAGGCTGAACAGACCAAATTACCTCAGTCACTCCTCATACAGCTTCCCCTCAAGGCCTTCACCATCCTCATAGTCCTCCTCTGAATGCTGTCTAATAGTTTAATGTGTTTCTTATATTAAAGTGACAAAACTGCTCCCAGGACTCAAGGTGAGTCTACCCCAGTGCAGAGCAGAGTGGGACAATCCCCCGCCTTGTCTAGCTGGCGATGCTGTGCCTGATGCCCCCCAGGACACACTTGGCCCGCCTGGCTGCCAGAGCACTGCTGACTCATGATCAACTTGCTGTTGACCAAGACCCTCAGGTCCCTTTTCATGGTGCTGCTTTCCAGCATCTCATTCCCCAGACTGTCTATCCATCCAGAGTTGCCCCAACCCAGGTGCAGAAACTGTTACTTTCCCTTATTAATCTTCATACGGTTGGTGATTGCCCAGTACTCTAATTTGTCAAGGTCCTTCTAATTTGTTGAGGTCTCTCTTCAGGGCCTCTCTGCCCTCAAGGGAGTTGACAGCTCCTCCCAATTTAATGTTGTCAGCAAACTTAGTATTCCTAAGAGTCCTGCATCTCAGTAGTTTGTCACAGTACGTAACAGTACAAGCTGGCTTGTACTAGGCAATTAATTCAGCTACAAATAAGAAACCCGGCAGGTTCTATAAATGGGCCCCTGGCTTGACAGACAGGAACCTCAACCAATTACGTTCCAACCTAAGCTGCAGACATCTCACTGGTCCAGGAGCTGGGCAGTGTTAAAGATCAGACCAATGAGCTATCCAGACTGGGACATTTCAAACCCCCTTTATAAGGAAGGTTTCAAACAATAAATTCTCTGTTGCCACATGGACTTTGGATGTGTGGGTCATCTCTGTCTCCAACCACCTCCCCTTCATGCTGAGTTGTTCATGAAGATGTTGAAAAGAACTGAGACTAGGATGGAGCCCTATGGAAGCCCTATTTTAGCCCTTGGCCTGCTTAATTTTCAGCTCACCTAACTACTGGAACTGCTTGCTAGAGCCCACTTCAATTCTGCTCAGCGACACAACAGTCCTTGGATAATTACAGAGCTTAAGCAGATGAGCACACACAACTGGTATGAACACACAAAACAGTGTCTACATCTGGAGGTACTGTGCATTTAAAAACTGGATCTAAAAGAAGAATAAGATGTGGAATATCTACAGTTTCATATGTGTGTGTTACACAAATTATTACTTCAACATTTCTACTTTGATTCAGTTATCTTTCAAAACTTCCATCTCAATAATTTGCCTGTGCTTTCATGCCTAGGCCATCACTATTGATTCTAACACAGAAAGTGGTATTGAGGGCAAACATTCTGGCTGTAAACGTCAATTTTTCTTAACTCAAATATCGAAGAAGTTAAATAGACTTGTATCAGTCAGGTTCAGCATCCTTTTGGGAAAGTAGATTTGTAATTTTATCAAATAAATGATGAAACACATAATCTGGCTAAAAGTGGTGCATTTAAGACTGAAGAAATAGAAACAGATAAAATGTAAACAGGCTTGTACTTCAAACCAGTTACTGTAACCAGATATTATTTCACAGATAGCACTTGTGAATAAGTCATTAAAAATACAACAGTTAAAGATTGGGAAAAAAACCTGTGTAACCAGTGGAAGCTAGTGGAACTAGTGGAACCTTCCTTGAATCCTAACTTCAAAATATAAATGTTTATAATGTGTAAGAAATCAACAGAATCCCTGTACATTACTTCCAGGTGCTAAAAAGGGGCAACACCAATTCACCTCAAAATAAAACATGTTAGAATGTTTTACCTGTGATAATATATTCTGATGGAAAAAGTATTTTCTGTATATCTAATTTGTTAACATGGACAAAATATGAAATCATTAGAAAATTCTAACTGGATTGTTAAAGTATCAATAGCCTATCAGGTAGCTGCAGGAAGGGCCCCAAAAATGCCAGGTAGTTCCCTGGGTGAGGAGAGAGGAAAGAAGCCTGAGCATCATGGTTCCTCTGGCCAACTGCCTGGGAGATCCTCTTCAACTTGTGCCTGGAAGGAAAACTAAATCAAACATGCAACTGCAAGCAGAAAAATGCCACCTTTTTCCTGAAGTGGAATTCACTCCTGCTCTGCTTCCCTCCTTCCCCTAGCCCTCTGAGCAAAAAGTGGCTTTTTGAGCCACTTCAACGGGAAAGTCTTTCTATGTAAATGATTTCAAACAACATAGCAATCCCATTAAATGGGCAACTTCTGCTTTTTATATAAACAGAAGTATTTTATTCATTAGTGTTTTGCAACTTACCTCTCAAACAAGAAAGACTGAAGAATATTGATGTATGCAATGCGAAATACAGCATAGTTACATATTTTAAGGGGTATTTATGCTACACTTTAATTAAAAATTGCTGATATATATAGAATATATACATATACATACACACACACACACACACATATATATATGTAACCAGTCTTATAACTTCAACAATGCTGACTTTGAAAAACCATATATTCTTTCCTAAGAATCAAAAAACAGACTTACCTTCTGGCTCTGTGATTTTAATAAAGAGAGACTCCATATGCCACTCAATAACACCATGTGGAGAGTCACTGGGTAAAATGCTAAGTACAGCTCTTGCCCTTTCGGGATCAATGACAGCTCCTTTTGTGGGATCTTGAACATCCACAGTGGTGACATGAGTGAGTGTGATTTCCACTGCCTCTGAAAGTTCTGCAACACTGTCCGCGAGAATTGTCAGGGTTATTGTGGACAGGGCCTGACCTTCTGAAAATGTAATCTAAAGTTTTAGAAGGAGGGGAGAAAAAGGTCAAATTTCTTGTCAGTGTTGTTAAATCTAGAGTTTTATTCTGTAAACTCTATCGGTTATAAAACGCATATACATACACACATACGTATCTTATACAATCATAGAAGATGAGGTTGGAAGGGACCACAAGGATTATCTGGCCCAATCTTTCTTGGCAGTACCACAGACTAAACAAGATGATCCAGCATCCTGTGCAGCTCAATCTTAAAAGTGTCAGTTTTGGGGAGTCCACAACTTTCCTGGGAGGGTTATTCCAATGAATTATTGTTCTCATGGTGAAAAATTTCCTCTTATGTCCAATGAGAATCTCCCCAGGAGTAACTTACATCCATTAACCCTTGTCTTTTCAATGTCACACTTTGTAAAAATTGTCTCCTCCTTTGTAGCCACCTTTTAAATACTGAAATGTGGTCTGAACATAAGGTCTCCCCATAACCTTCTTCTCTCAAGGTTGAACAGTTCTCTCAGCCTTTCCTCATATGACAGGCTTCCCCATCCTCTGACCACATTTGCGGCCAGCTCTGGATCCCCACCAGCCTGCCCATATCTATTTTCCATAAGAGGGACTATAACTGAACACTGAATTCAAGCTGTAGCACAAAAAGTGGTCAGTAGAGTGGGCTAATGGCTGCTTTATCACTGCTGGGAGCGGCCTTGTTGATACAACCCAGAAACATTCTGGTGGATTGCCTCAGTGCTCACTTATATTGAGCTTATCGACCAGCAGGGTCCCCCAGGTCCCTTTCCCCGGCACTAATCCCTAGTCAGGATAGATGCCTGTGGATGCTGCACTCCTGGATTATGTTTTCCATAGTGCAACATTTGTTCCTGATGAATCGTCCAGCCTACCTAGGTCTTCCTGCTAAGGCTCTCCAAAGAGTCCACTTCCTCACTTAGTTTGGTATCATCAAACTTCATCAGAGTACACCTGATGTCATCACCCACATCACTCATGAAGATATTAAACACTGTTGGGCCCAATATTGGTCCCTGAGGGACCACACTTGTGACAGGTTGCCAGTTTGAAAAGGAGCTATATACCACCACTCCCTGGGGGCAGCAATAACACATTAGTTTATTAGAACAAGGCCATGGCAAGCTGTATCAAAAACCCTGGAGAAATCCAGGTAGACAATGGCTTTTTCTTTTCTTATTAAACAGCCTTTATCTCAAGATTTTTCACCTTACTTTCTCCTTATCCTGCTGAGATGGGGGAGTAAGAGAGAACTAGTTGGGGGTTTTTAGACAGCTAAGGTCAACACACCACATATATCCATATCAAAAGAATGAACATATCATATCTATTAAAGTCATCGCTATGTGAAGAATGGCTACTCAACTTTTTTTTTCTTCTTCAGTTGAAATGACTGATACATGCTTTATCTATCTATATTCTTATTTTTAAATTTGAAGGGCCTGCCACATGATTTCTCAACAAAAAAGATGTGTCTATAAACACTTAGTCTACACATGTGTAGGACAAACAAATTTCCACTTGATATTAGCCTTTCTGACTCTTCTTGCCTGTAAAGCTATGCAGTGTAATCGTGTTGTATGTAGCTGGAATGCTCAAGGAGTACTCTAACAATTTCAGTATGATTGTTTTGGCATCCTTGATTTCCAGTCCATTTACTTTTCTCTTCTTTTTTTTGGGCTTTGTGTTTGCTACAGACAGCCACAAGGTGGAGGACTTTGATTTACAGAAACTGGCTCCTGCCAGTCCAAAGGCATATAAAGAGCTTTGGCCACAGGAAAAACTGGATTTTAACACAGCTGGGAACCTAAAAGTCTCAGAAACATAGAAAACTGGGACTTGTCATATTCTACTGGGCCACTTAAGTTTTCCATTGTATTGAGAAGATCAGGACAAAGAGCAAACACTCCCAGACTCCTACCTATGCAAACAGTTTGACATGGTAACTGAATCTCACAGCAGGAAGAAAGGAAGATGGGAATAGGATACTACAGATACACATTTCCAGTGCCTCGACAGCATTGGAATATCAGGTTCTAGAAGTGTTACAGTGATATCACCGTATTATGTGCCAGAAGCACAAACAGCTTGAATCACAGGAAAGGACCAGGAAGCAGGGATTAACAGAAAAGTGGGGCAATCTAACATGCACTGTCTTTCTCACTCAGTACATCTTTATCTATTGTCAGAGACAATACAGTCAGTGCCTCCCCAATAATAGTGATATTATTAAATACCATTCCTGAAGCTGGAAATACATCATTTATGCTCCCATTAGCGATCCACTCTACTGTAACTCGTCCATATGTTCCTATTAAACGTTCAATATTCAGGGTGATCAAGCTGTCCTGTTCCATTTCTTCAATTTGCTTAAATAAAGAACTCTGGAAAACATACAGCAGCAGAACCAAAGCATTATTTTCTTAGGGAGAAAAGTTTCTTCAGGGAAGAGGATATTCAAAGAGGGGCAGAGACATTGGGCTTCAATAAATTAATCTACTCTTAAGCAGCTAAATGCAAGTCTATTGATTTAATTTATATAACTTAATACTCAACAGGCCCAAATGTCATAAACATAAGAATTTGAAATGTCAGACCTCTTCATCCTAAGGCAAAAATTCAACGATTTTTTTTGTTTGTTTTTTGGGTTTTTTTTAAATTTTGGAAAAAAAAAGCATTTTTTGTCCAAATCATATGAAGCAGATAAACGTGTAAACTTTCAAGACAGACATATTTTTACTGCTGTTACTTTACTAATATTCATTCTCCTCACACAAGTTCAGGTGCAAAGTTTCGTTTCAGTGATGATTCTTCAGTGTTTTATATCTCCATTTTGCATTTAGTACATGTATTTGTTTACATAACTTCCAATATTTGATGATTTAAGAATCAACAACTCCAAATAATACCTTCAGTCTGACATTTTATCCAAAGTTTTTATTTTGTTCAGGCAGATGGGCTCATCCTGTGGCGTAACTATTTTAGAGGAAAAGAATCTTTACTTAATTCTCTTGATAAACCAATCAGTAGAGACCATGATGATATCATATATGCCATTTGAAAATTAATTTTTTAGGTTGCTGCAAAATAAAACTGATAAAATAATGGGTTATTCTAAATGTAAGGGGATTATAAAAACCCCACAATAGGGACAGACTGGAACTGAGTTTCTATATCCTGTCATCTAACAAGTAACTAACCAAGTAACAATGCTAAATGGAAGTCAAAGCCCTTCTGTCTCAGGTTGCTACAAGACTTTAGAAAAAGAATCCTGTCACATGCAACTTTAGTATGTTTGTGTTCTGTTACTCAGAAATTATATATACATATTTTAATGATTTACCTTAAAAATTTTACCTGAGCAAATGCAATGACTCCATAGGCATTGTCATTGGGAGGAATAATTATGTTAACAAAACTGTGAACGCCAATCTCTGCACCTCCTTTAGGGTTTTTCAGCCACACTTTAAAACATTCTTCCTTCTCTGGGATTGTGTCATCCAGGATATTGACTGCTATCACAGCTTCCATGTCCCCAGGCTCAAATAGCAATTCACCTGAACTAGCATACAAACAAACACATCAAGTAATTATAAACTGAGGATATGATTAACAAACTTTGAAAGCACTACTGAAAATTTAAAGAGCATTTTTGATACTGAAATTGTTGTTTATATTCCTCAGTAAATCAATGAGGTTTAAAGGTTGTGGGATTAGCGTTGGGTTTGGTTATTTCTTAATTAGAATAGAACATACATAACTGATATTCCTTATTAATGTAATGTCATTTAATTTATCCTAAATAAAAGCTTCAATATCAAGTTTAACTGCAAGTCCTTTTATTCCATATTTTAAAGCAAATTGTGAAAAGCTTGACTTCAGGTTATCCTAAGGCTACCTGTGAAAAATTCTCTTTAGTGTTAATAAACACACCACACACAGGTGTCTATAATGGTCTCCTGTGTAACAAAAAGACTGCCACAGGAAAAGGAATGCAAGAGCTGGGAGATAAACCAAAAAACCTACCTAGGTATAAAATCCGACTGGTTGGAGATAGTTGTCAGCTCATAAATCTGGGAGCTGGACTCAACGGAAAGAGCAATCAAGCTCTTGCTGGAGTTCAGCGACCTTGCAGTAGTGGAAGTGATATGATCTGCATATGGGGCTTCCAGCATCAGAGAGAACTGGTTCGCTTCTGAGTTCCAGGAGTACAGTGCTGTTGTGTCCTTACCAGAGAGGAGGATGTGAACTACATTGAGAAAGGAAGAAAAAAAAAGAAATATTCAGTGATATATTTAAAATGTCTTGTAATACCAGAAATGCCCTTGGCAGCTCGATTGTTAAAATATCTCTTAAAATCTGATAAATAATATGAAAATTGAATGCATATACTTCTTCAATTCAGTACTATAAACAAAATCTTACCTAAACCTGAAGGAGGCATGAAAACATGAATGTTTCTTACAGCAGAGACTGGAAGAGACTGAAAGTGTCTGAAGGTAGACTGTCCTGTCTCCCAGATGAAAATTTCAGAATTTCCAGTTTCTACAAAGGAGAAAAATGACAAAATCTACATTATATTGCTGCCTGTTAATTAAATCACACACTGGTGGCCATTCAAAGGCAGAGATTGGCAGCTTTAATTACAAAGTGAGACCAGTGATTGTATCTTCCTTTTTACTTGCATAACTCCATAGTATGATATCCAATTAGGTGGTTTATTCCATGACATTATTTAAGGGCTTTTCTGTGCACACATTCACATATAAGAACACTAAAAATCCCAGCAAGTGCAAAGAAACCTATGGACTGCAATATACACTTTTAAATAGTCATAAGGATGCAGACATAAAACAATGTTTAAAGTGTCATACTTGTAATAAAAATGTGCTTTGCTGAACAATGATCTTTGCATATAAGAAAGCGCAGAAAAGCTTAGAAAGGGTGCAATTAGCAGCTAGATGAATAGATTTATTATTTCCTATTGCTATTGGGAAAATATTTCAGTAGTTTCATAAATATTTGAGAACAAACACAATGCTTTCATTTTCTGAAGGACAAAACAGAGATTACTTTGGTAAAATGCTTTTCAGCAAATTGTCTCCTCCTGACCAAATTGTCAAAAATATCCTCCAGTAATATTTTAATCTCTATCTAAACCCTTTTTATTCCTAATGCCTTTGCTATCAAACAAGTCAGCATATACTTAACAAACTCAGTGTTTGTTTTCTGCTAAATACCTTTTGCAACAATTACATATATATCAGATCCAGAAGTCCAGGCCTCCATATGTTTTATTTCTTTTGCTGGTAACTGATGAAGATTCCTAAACTCATTATTCAGCCACTGGTACAAGAGTACATTCTGGCTGCTATTTGACAAAGAAACTATTAAGTATATAATGCCTCCTCGGGGAAACAAGGCAATGTTCAGTGCTCTGTAAACTGAAAGTTGATGATGCAGCACAAATATATCTTTATTCCACTGGTAAACCTGTTAAAATAGAAAATGTATTTTATTATATATTTATAACAAGCACTAAGAAAAAATAAATTAAATATTTTGATGAAAAATTGGAAAGACTTGTAATTAACTGAATTCCTCATTTCTATGGTGAATCCTACTTTACGGTGGAAGCACACTGATAAGCACCTATAAGTAACTACCTTACTGAAAGCACCTCTGCCTGTTCTTCAAATGAACAGGTTTATGGTCAGAAGCTATTTCTATTCCTATACCTCTTTAACGTAATCGACTTCAAAACAGAAATGACAGTAGCAATATAATCAAACCAAGTCTAAATTACCTGTTAATGTAAGGAGTGTTGTTATATTTAAACAAGTCTAGAATTTTATGCCTTATAAATCTGTAATAGAAATGTAACTAATTTTTCAGGAATATATACTTACTTTTTAATCTATATTTCCTTTATATTTCAAACTGAAAACTAATCAAACTACCTACATCAAAGCCATGAAGACAAGTGTATTCTAACCTGGATGGAACTGAAACTGGTGGTATCACTCACGAAAACCAAATAGTCTTCTTCACCCACAGCAAAATGTTTGACAAGTGTGGTATCCAAAATAGAGAGGGTCTGTAGCTACAAGGAAAATATGGCAAAAATGGTATTTGGAAGTCAGTTCAAGTTTATACATATAGACACATATTTTTTAAAAAACTGTAAACATCTAAAACATATATAAAATAATGTACAAAAATTGTCATAGATGTAATTTTATAATTTTAAAAATATATGTGGGGTCATTTTACAAATTAATATTACTTATCATACATTTTTCAGAAAATGCTCTATGACTTCATTGCTCCACAATTTCTTTCTTCATTTCCAAGGTCATTTTATCTCACCCTCAAAATATGACTATAAAAAACATTAGATAACTAGCTGTAATAACTGTCATGGTTTAGGAATGGTATTTCTCAACTTAGTATTCCCACTGAAACACTCCAAACCATGCTGCCTCTTCCTTTACCCCTTACAGTGGGATGGAGAGGAGAATTGGAAGCACAAAAGGTGAAGATCACAGGTTAAGATAAGGACAATTTACTGCAAACAACAACGTGATGAGAAAATGAACAGTAAAAACAACAATAATAATAGCAGAGGGTACAAGAGAGGCAAAGATTCACATGTGAAAATGCTCACTACGCACAACCTGTCAATACATGAACTGCCCCCACACTACTCCAAACCCTGGGAGGGCCCCTTTCCCCCAACCCCAGAAAATGACATTAGGTGGTATAGAATAACCTCTGAGTTTCCAGCCATACCCACTACTGGCGACTGCAAAATTAATCCTGCCCTGACCTAAATCAGGACAGTAACTTACATCACTGACTCATATAGAGTGTTCAGTTGCCAAACTAGCCGAGAACAGAGTTCTTTTTCCCAAAACAAGGCTGGACAGATGGGCCTCACAAAGTCCTTTCTAATCCCATTACTTAATGATGTTGTAAGTAACACAGATTCACCTTCAATAGTTTGCGTCCAGGCATGAATGCATACACACTGCTGTTGGAAGCTCCCTGACTGCTTCCTCCATGAGTAATCACAAGGTAGGGAGAGGCACGGATTTGGAAAGACACACAGCTTTTAGGGTTCCACATACTGAAATTCTGAAAGAGGAACAAAAATGTAGAATGGAAACATCAAGGTTTTATTAAGCGGAATGGCTGGTGTCTGTAAGCAACCATTTACCTCGATGGCAACAAAAACTCCTTTCCACTGGTACAGAGTAGAAAACATAGCTGGAGGTGAACGCAACAGCACACCATACAGGATGTTTTCCGATGGAAAGAAACACCAGCTAGCCACTGACTCTTCCACAAAGCTTTGCAAGACAGACAAAACACTGATACCATCTCCTGCAATACAGTGTAAGAAAAAAGTATTTATCTTTACGGTCTTTTACAACACCATTTTCATTATTTATTTGCCAAATCTAGTATCAGAAGTCACAGAATATTCTGAGTGGAAAGGTACCCACAAGGATTATCAAGTCCCTCTCTTAAGTGAATGGCTCATACAATGGTCAAACCCACAATCTTGACATTTTTAGCACCATGCTCTAAATGCCTAAACTATATTCTGTTTCTAAATAGTTAGTGTAAGTGCATGTAAATGCATGGAAATGGTATAGCACTGAGGCTGTACTGAGAGTTAAACAATAAATTTGTTTTTCATATATTACTATTACGTATGGAGGATGCATAGCCAATTTGAGTATGATTCAGAGTGAGTCAGTTTGGAATTTAGGTAGTGAAAAAATTAACTATATAGGAAGAAATAAAAAAGCGACAAAGAATCTAAAAATCTGTTTATCCTCATTCTCTCTGTCATCACAAGTAGTAGTCATGTCACTAAGATTCTTAAACTGCCTGGTCATTCAACACTTACAGAAAATAGTGTCTTTTATATTATGTCAGAAAAATCCAGAATTACAGGTAGTAAAGAACAGATTTTATAAATCAAAGGTCTTGTGAAAATATATAAGCAACAGGAAGAGCAATACAGATTGTTGAAACTCTTGGAAGCAGTGGCAGACGATAAGCTGATTCTTAAGCAGCCAAGATATTTTATCTAATGAATTTTGATATCATAGGAATATTATAAGTGAATTTTCATTCCAAAGTTATATCTCCTGTATGTTTGGTTACTCTGTAGCTATCTTCACTCTGAAAATAGCAATGGATGCTCTTGATGAAGTGAACGTACTGATGCCAAACGCAGTATCCGACAATGTCTCCCATTCAACACTCACAGACACGTTGAGCCCATTACTCCGTGAAACTTTCAAATAAACTGTAGTGTTCGCTTCTTCAACTGTGAGGATATTTGTCCTAAATTTGAGAATTTTGAAAATAAATTTTAAAAAGTATTATTTTTATGGTATAAAAAAAGGATCCTTACTGTACACTTTCAGCACAGAATATGCAATAAAAAGAAAATACTGGGTTTGCTCTGGGATGGACTAATATCAATTAAGGTTGAATAATGTTTCTTCACACAAGACTTTGACAAAATGATGGGAAATTCAACAAAATCTTAAACCAGCCTGAAATTTAATACACAACTGTATGGGTAAAACTGAATGATTTCTGAAAACATCATTCCATATCATAGACTCATATGATCATAGAATGGTTTGGGTTGCAAAGAACCTTAAAGATCATCTTGTTCCAGCCTTCCTGCCATAAGCAGGGATATCCTTCACTAGATCGGGTTGCTCAGAGCTCCATTGAACCTGGCCTTGAACATCTCCAGGGATGCGGCATCCAGCTTTCAGGTAGGCTTTCTTTAGGCACTGAAAGGCTGCAATTGGGACAGCCCAAAGCTGCCTCTTCTCCTAGCTGAACAATCCCAATTCTCTCAGCATTTCCTCACAGCAGAGGTTCTCCATGCCTCTGATCCACTGAGTGGCCTCCTCTGATCTTTCTCCAACAGCTCCATGTCCTTCCTGTGCTGAGGACCCCAGGGCTGGAGGCAGCTCTGCAGGTGGGGTCTCACCAGAGTGGGGCAGATGTCTGAACTACCTCCCTCCAAAGCTGCCCACAGGGCTTTGGATGCAGCCCAGGACACACTGGGCTTTCTGGGCTGCAAGTGCCCGTGGCTGGCTCATGTCCAGCCCCTCACCAGCACGCCCATGTCCTTCAGGGCAGGCCAGCTCTTGATCTGTTCATCCCCCATCTGGGGGATGGTTGCTCTTGATCTGTTCATCCCCCTACTGGGGGATGGTTGCTCTGACCCAAGTGCAGCACTTTGCACTAGGTCTTGTTAAACCTCATGAGATTCCCAAGGGCCACTTCTTGAGCTGATCCAAGTAAGTTTGGCTCATTTGGTTCTGAAAACCAGCCCTGAGTGAGGGTATATCTTACACAAGCTTAAATAAATAGGTAAATTAGAAAATTTCTGATTCCTGGGGCACTGGTCTATGGTTTGGAATTCTTAAAATTGATCGCTATTAGTGAAATGTTCGGGGACTAATGAAGTACTGTTTCAAGGAAAAATGCATAGAGAAATCAACATTTCTAATGGTGAATAGCTCATTCTAAGTGTTTTTCTTCTGTATAGCAGTAATAGTACTTGACAAATAGTGTCATTTTTAAAATCATATATTTTACAACTGGATTACTAATTTTTTTTAAAGAGAAACCACCTCTATGAAATACAAAAAACTTCCTTTTAATGGAATCAGGTTCAGTACCTATTTGTAACTGGGTAGATGCTGAAAAGCCCCAGTGGAGCCTGGTTTTGTAATATCGTAATCATAGTTTGCACTCTGGTGCCTAATCTGGCTCCTCCAGTTGGATTGAACAGGGTGACAATAAAGTGCTCATCCAATTCTGGTTCTTCATCCAGGATTGCAGAAATATGCAGTGTCTGATAAGAAACAAGCATAGAAAGATGCTGACACTTGACAGCTAACAATGAAAATGTTATTCAGGCCATGGTGCTGTTTCTGTTCTTTCTCTGTACGGCTCTGGACAGCAGGGCAGCACAACAGCAGCTCTTGAAACTGGAGAAGGCAGGAGTAAAGCATGGATAGTTCAGGCTGGGGTTATAAAGTAATCCCTCTGGTGACTTCCATTAGTGCAACTCTAACACCAGCATATCCACTTTCTTTTTATTTTCCATTCCTCTCTCTACTCTTATCATAAGATTCTCTGAAATGTAACAGGTTTTGATCCTTTTTTCCGTACTTTTGTTTTGTACTTATTCTACACATTCCTTGGTAATTCATAGTCCCCATACAGATACCTGATCCCCTAATGCAGCTCAGTCAAGTTCAGTTTCCTTTACTTTAGTTGTCAACTGAACTATCTCATGGGCAACAGGGTAGTTCCACTTCTGGTACTGGGAACAAATAAGGAAAAAAAAGGCAATAGAGAAATATTTGAAATACTCTCTTCTTCATGCTTTATTCCCTCTACTGCCCCATGGTGGATAAGAATAGGATTGTCTCAAGGTGGTCTCAAATCAGCAGAGAACTATCTAGAAAGAAGGTGTTTTCACTCTCATTCTCCCCATTACCCAAAGAGGTGAAAGTTACAGTAGTACATGTAGCTTTGCCGTAGAAAAATTATTTAGTAATGACAGATCTGGCATTAAAATAGAGCTTACAACATTTTAGGTCTCTATTTACTTCTGCAATAAACCATATTAAAAGACTGTATTGAGAAATCTTTTACTCCCTACTTCTCACAGATGGCTAGGCTGGCCATCACTAAGGTGCCAAATGCATTTTAGGTTCAGAAACTGAAAACCAGTGTTTCCAGAAAGGTTTGTTTCAGATTCTACTCCCCTAACCATAATATACTAACCTATTATTGACACACTTAACATAGCTCATTTTCTAGCTGACATTCCTGTGGGGACAGTACAGAAGCAGTGGGATTCATACTGCCAGAAAAAGAAGTAATTTTCCATTTCTAAACCTCTGAAAGCTGTTCACCTTTTGCCTTTGCTGCAGCATACTCTCTTCAGTTCAGGCCACATAAAGGAATAGTATTTTTAATTCGACCATAATTATTTACAGTAGTAAATTATGACTTCGTGTCAAAGTTTGTCTTTCAGCTACATACTAAACAACATAAATAAATAGTCCTATACACACATCATACTATATACCCATTATATTGTTTTCAGTTTACCTGAACTATTACAAAGAAAGAAATACCTACAGAAAAGCATATTCAATTTTTCTGCACTCCCACAACTCAGCTCATTCTGAGAATTAAGGAAAACATAAGAAAAAAATTAATACATGAAAAAACAGAACCGCTGCTGAAATCTTTCAAATAATTTTTTAAAAAAACCTTCTTCACTTTTTGTGTTAAAACTATCATATTACCTTAAATCTGACTCCATCTTCCAGCACAATGTATCCTTGAGAAGGGGTTAAATCCACTGATGGCTCTGAAGAATTAATTTCACTTACAAGGTATTGAACAGACACTGTTCCAAATATTCCCTGAGGAGGTTCCCTAATAATATTTAATACTGCAACACTTTCCATCAGATGGAGAGCTGTTTGCTCTCTTAGGAAGAAGTGATTACTGTTATTGAATGACAAAATTCCATGTCCGTCATCATTGGCAAATATAGTAATTGTGGCTTTTGAGAAATAAATAATAGAAATAAGCTTTGATTAACATAGTAAAATATAATTGTACAGATATACAAATAAATAAATATATACATAAATCCATTCTTTCTTTAATATGAGTATATTGCTTTTATGTCTCTGATATCACTTAACAGAATACGTAAGTATTTTGCTTTATCTAGGAAGATTTCTAGAAAGAAAGGATCTAGAATTCTCTTTTTAAAACATCTAGCTTTTGCATTTTCTGATTCCTTATTTTACATATTATTTTGTTAGTTTTACATTTTTCACAAGGATGTTTAAGAACTTTCCAAATGAGTTTAATAATTTACTATTGGAGCACACTGGTATTTTCAAAAACATGATTATTCAGAAGAATGAAATTAAAGTGACTGAGATACAATTCTGAAGAATAAGAACTTCAAAACTAAGTTTTACCTGTTGTGTTCTCCCCTAATTCCAGGCCAAATGAGGGATTTGTTAGAATTAACTGGAACTTCTCAACGCCTTCAGGAATATCATCATCACAAATCACAACAACAACAGATTTATTCCTTTCTCCATCAGCAAAAAAAAGAGTCTAGCATTGAAACACAGAAAGCATTGAATGTTCAATACCTGATAATGCACACAGAACTTTTAAACTAAGGTAAAGCAGAATTGCCTTAAATAAGGAGGAAAGAAGAGGCAAGAAGAAAAGCAATTTCTATGTCCCTTATAAATTGATTGAAAAAGAAGCAAAATGGTTTAGCACATTGCAGAGTGAGTATAAACAAGAACAATTCACTTTGAAAGTTATTCTGCAAAAGCTGTTAAAACTTATATGAAATCTTACATTCTCTTGTCTGAGCAAAATTGTATTTGAAATAGATGTTTGAAAGTTTACAATGCGTCTTACATATAAAATGCATCAATGCTAAAAATTAAAGAAAGACTAAAATAAGATGACTAAATCTGTCTCTCTCCATTCAGATGGTAACAAGTTGAGAAACTTAACTGTATTAGTGACTATTCTGCAGAATAAATAAGAATTTCCTTTGAGGAAGTTGAAGAAATGAAAACTACTAGACTTAAAATTTGTTTCTTACCTTTGAGATCACATTAAAATCCAAACCCAGCTGTGCCTCCAAATTTTGGGCATAAAAAAACACAGACACATTGCCATAAGATCCTTTGTTTCGGTATGCCATTATGGTCAGATTCCCATGAGATTCATTAACTTCAAAACTAAAACAAAAACCAAGACAAATGCTCAGTGCTCACTGATCATGTTCTTTTAATAACACGGTAGATAATTGTTATATTTTCACTTAAAAGCATCCCCTCTACCTTTTAAGAAAAAGGCATTATTACAGTAAGGCATCATTACCACTTGTCTAATGCAACCATTACACCTTTTTTTTGCTTATCAAAATGAGATAAAGATCCAAAAAGATCCTTTTTCCCTACTTATTAGTGGCAGATTAAGCCTGTCTATGAGCATGGATGCCTTCTTCCTAGCTCCTGGAAATCAGAGAAAAAGATCTGAGAGATGCCAATGTGCATGTTTACATGGATGCAGAGGCTGGGGTACTGGATGGAGGCTTGAGGGAGTGATGGAAGTTCACAATACCAAAGGACAATAGTGAAAATAAGTACATGGTAGCATGAGATCTCTGAGTAAACATACTGTAAATGTTGGTTTCTAGTGTGGGCATTATCTTTCCAGTTCCATTGAAGTGAATGATGTGTTGTCATCTCAAAGATCTGATCCTACTGTTAATAGGAGTTTTACTGTTAACTGAAAATGAAAATAGTTGGGCAACACTAATCATTAGCTCCGATAGGGAGTTCTTCAAGGTGACAAGACTTACTTGGTACTTTCCCATTCAACTACTCCTCTTATTCCATCATTAGCATCAATAATAATTTGAGAAGCTAAACCTTCCACATCTAAAAGGGAAAACAGAAGGACAAGTATATAAGAACAATAGAGTTCATTTTCATTATTTTCAAAAGTAACAGAAGCATTTCTTTATATCTTTACTAATTTTGAAGAAGAAATACATAATTTTCCATTTCCAATATCTGGAGGAGAAAATGAAGTGGACAGAATACTTGGAAAGGCTTGAAGAAAATATGTCCTTACTAGCTTACTATTAGAACTGCAATACAGGGCCTTGAATTACCACCATTACATTTAATGCATTGAAAAAAAAAAAAAAGAAGGAAAAACCCACGGCAAAGAAAAGGTAGAAAATTACAAAAGCAAGATTTTTCATCAAGTCTTAATTCATCAAGTCTTAATTCATTGTGTGCTTTTATTATGATGATATTTAATGTTTTGCAGAATATGCCATTCTGAATCTGAGTAAAAATGAGTAAAAAAGAATAATAAATGATCCAGTATATCATCTCATATTAATGTTTCAGTGCCTGATAATAAATCTTAATGGCACACACCACAGATTCTGCTATTAAAAAAATATTAATTTCCTTTTAGTTAGTTTATGTATTATAATATTCTATTTCTACATAAAAACACATGTATTTTCACAATAACTTTGTAAGATTATTGCATGTATTGCCCTGTGAAAATACTGAATAATAGATTAATGCCAGCAATTTCCACGAATTTCAGGGACTAGAACTTGATAGTCAGAATTTGATTCTTCTGAGAAAATAATGCCTTATTTTGTTTAAACAGCATCACATGACTACCTCAAATTATGTCAATTTACTTTTAAAAAAAATTAAAAAGAAATGAAGACTGACAATTTCTACAAAACAGACTCCACTAAACCTGTAGTAAATATACTATTTTTTGATACATCAGAGAGATTTCTATTAAATTAGATAAATCTTAATAAAAGTAAAAGATCACTGCCTTGAATCCAAACCTGACAGTATGAGATAGTGATGAACATGAGCAGCAGCTGCAACACCTCTACACAGACAGCAGAAAGGTTTAGAAATCCATAGGGATTACAGAGCATATAGACCCTTCAGCTTCCTAACTGGCATTTTCCTTCATCATGTCATAGTCTGATCAACCCACTCAAGGTCTATAATACTTCGCTTTCAACATCAGACCTTATTTGTATTCATATATTCATATACTCTTATTTAATACCGGGCATCTTTCCTCTCCCCTGATGCTCTCCTACCATTTTAACCCATCTTAAGTCTTTCTTCTATCCATTAAGTTTATTCATTTTTCTTTCATCATTCTCAAGTGTCGAACATTTTCCGTTTTCTTAACTCCTTGCACTTTTGTATTAGAGTTCGGCCTTTTCTTCCACCTTTTCTAGATGATGGGATGGAGCAAGAGCAGCATGAAGAAAACAGAACTGTCCTTTATGTTTCCTGTTTCTGCTCCATATCGATGAAGTCTCAGATCAGAAATAAAGGTTACTTAAGTTCCATGTGTTAAACTGTATGTCACAGACATCCCAGACCTACACCATATATTGCATGCACATGACTAAGACAGAGTCAGCATTTACGATATATTCCAGATGGGAATGATTAACTGCATATCAGTATCATGTGCAGGACCCCATCGCTTTTGATACTAGACATCTAGAATTATATTGAAGATTTTCTATGGGGTTTGCTAAACCCTAAACAAATGCACTGCACCAACAAGGACTTGAATTCTCAGTCATAACAAAGACAATACATAAAAAGGGAAAACAAGATTAGAAAATAGCCTGATAACAGAATTAATTGTGACATTTTATAATGAGGACAAAATTTTGCCTCAAGGATTAAAACTATTATCTGATCATTCAAAGTACATCAGAGTCAAATGGTCATGACTCAGATTGCTAACGACTTATGGCAGAAGGTAAGATTATACTGCACTCAGAACAATTTAAATCAGGAAATCCTTCAAAGAGTACTTTGATGTTACTCTTTTTATGTTTTAAATTTTAGACTCAACTAATCACAGCTCAGTGTCTATACATCAGCTATCAGTCTTGCAAGTTACCTTTCAGTCTGTAACGAATTAATTCTGTCACTTCAATACGCATGCAAAGAAAGGGAAAAAGAGCCATAGAAGATGTTAGAAATACTCAGCATAATTAGTCACTGGTGCCGCAGGAAAACCCAAGTGTCTTTAAAGCCAATGGCAGCTATGCTACTGAGTTCAGCAGCAGAATGAGGACCTAAATAAGCAAACAATAAATGAAGTTCTGTGGAAGAGTAGAAATACAGTAGATCATGACTCTAAAAAGTAAATCTGATAAAGAGTAATTAAAAGATACTTTTGAAAGAGTGAGCAAAGGAACTGCTTGAAGGAATTCTCTGTACATATTTGTTTCTGTCATTTACTCGGAAATTAAAATCACATTAACACATTGCCAACACAATTTTTGAGATAACTGTGTTCTCCAACTGGTAATTACTAAATAACTCCTCTATGAAAATTGTCTTATAATTTTTACAGGGCTTTAAAAAGTAAGAAGCCAGTGTAATAATGACTATGTTTGATGTTCTACCATCTTTCTTGCAGAATGCCCTGTCTCATTTTGGCTTATTTGGGAAGTGGCAAGCAGAATAATGATATGCCAGAGTAACATAATATGCGTTCAATTGATATAAAAATAAAATTTATCGTAATTGTTTTTAAGTTGTTTTACCCAGCCTAGGTGGGGAGGAAGTTGAATGGTTCATGATAAGTTCCACTGAAGTTAAATTAACCAAGAAGAATTCTTGCACTTCTGGTACATCATCCTACAAAACACAAATGCAGTATGTCCTCTTTTCATTTTCTTTAAGAAACAACCACAGAATTTGCCAAAAAGTAACACACTAGAAGTCTCTAACCTTATAGCAACACTAGAATTAATTTATGTTTCCATTTTCTTGGAACATTTTTACATAAAATGTTAATTATGAATCAAGACATTATATTTAATGGAAAAGACTGTGGTGACACTGAACTAGACATGAATAAATTTCTGCTCAATTCTAAAGGCACAAATATCACTGATAAAGTAAGAGCAATGAATTACACTGGTCTGAATATCAGAAAATAAAGTCTTAATGAGAGAGTTAAATTTCATTTAACTATAAGTAGCATTGTCTTCTGTTACTATTTGTCCTGTGATTTTACCTTTAAAGGCCAAAGCAGTCTTTCTAAATTACCATAAAATTGATAGTTTCAAATAATACAGCTTGAAAGATTCAGGTTCCACAATATTCTTTTTCAGTTGTTATACAAATAAGTATAGAGTGAAAGGATAAAGAATTTACCTCTAGAATAGTAACATTTATGGCAGCTGATGTTTCTCCTTCTTTCAAAGTCACTGAGTCAGAAACAGCTACATAATCAGCTCCTGGTTCAGCCAAGGTCCCCTCTGTCCAATTATTTAAGGAGATCAATCCTGGAACTGTGGCATATGTAACATTGATAGCACCTGTTTAAAATATGACCAAAAAACCCACTTTTTTCAATTCTTATGTAATGTTCTCTAGAATAGACAAAGAAATCAAGTGCTCATTGAAAAAATGGAAAGCCTAACTACAAACCAGAGGATTGAAACACTAATCTGAAACCAACAGGACTTATTCCTTTCAGTCCAGTCTTTAATAATTTGTCTAAGATCACAATTCAAAGCATTAGTACCCAATGTATTCATATATTTGAGGTGCTACGAACTGCAAATATTACATTACGTACCTGGGTCATCTAATGTATTATTAATATCAGGTTTGGTGTCAAGGGAAGTAGATTGTTTCAGGAAAGACTGACGTCTAAGAAAGGTTCTAAGGAGAGTTCTAAATTTAGTTTTCTTCCCAGATATACTGACACAGATGTTGATAGAGAATAAAAATTAGGGGACACACTGATAAATTTTACTAAAGGAAAAGCTAGACTTTATTTTTATAATAAAGCCACATCTCACTAATCTGCCAGAGTAAGTCAAATTGCAAATTTAAAGAGAGTGATCCTGGAGATAAAATGACAAATGAAATTTAAAGTTAATCTGTATGAAATAACACATAAGGTTTAAAAGAATCTTAGTTTTAATAAATAAAGGTGGAGTTCATCTGAGAGATTTTACATTTACAATGGATACTTCGAATATATTAATAGTTTCCTAAGTAGTGTTCAAAAGGTAATTTACATATTGATTGACATTAAAAAAGAAATTAGAAAGAAAAAAAAGAAATGAAAATGAAAAGAAAACAAAGAAATGACATTTAAATTCCTCTACAAAGCTGTAGCCCAGATTTTGAATGTTTGTTTCAACTGATCACTTCACCTCAAAAAAGATAAAGAAAAAATAGAGATTTTAACTGAGGTCTAAATATAGTCTAAAATTGTAAATAAAAAATGATTTTTTTTAAATATCTCTCAATGGAAGTCAAAATACTCAGGAAACAAACAAAAAAAAGTATTTTGGCACACAGCACATTACTGAAGTTAGTACTACTTAATTTGATTGCAAAAGGAAAATTGAATTAAAAAGAAATACAGAATTCTTAGGAGAGGCATAAACTGAATTCAGAGGCATCAATGCAACTTTTTCCATGGGATATTCCTAACTGTCAGATTCTGGAAGTTTATAGAGGGAATGCTGTGGGAATGATAATTCCATACAAGCTCCTTTTCTCTTTTTTTTTTTTTTTTTTTTTCTTCTGGACAGACAAATAATTCAAGACAGATTTGCTGGACATCAAACTACAACCCTAACAGCCTACTAGGTATATGTCATAGCTCCCAGATCCCTTGCTATGGAATTAAAGACTATGGCTTCAGTTTTAACTAAAACTTAGTTTCCAAGCCTGCAGTAAGGAGCCTAGAAGTTCTGAAAACATCAAGTGTATCCAAGATTTTCCAGAATTTATAGCCTCCCTGTTATGGCTTTCATTTGTCTAATGATTTTGAAAACAAAACTTAATTTCTCTTGGAGGTGTTATACAAACCTAGAGATCCAAATTCTCTGTTAATAAAAAGTTGAACTGTTTTGTTTTCCTCTGGAAGTAAAACTACCCTGGATGGAGAAGCAAAATTCAGCACTCCATGTAATTCATCACTAGCTTCTACTGTCACAACAGCTTCATATCCTTGACTATCTAAAACAGCAGCACCAGAAGGAGAAACACCTGCAAAAGAATCAATGGACTACAGTTAATTGTGTTAGGTAAATAAAGTTTTGTCTTACATTACTGCTATTTTTATGTATAAATGACAGCCAGTAACACTGTAAATGAAATCAAACCAATTCAGATTACCTGCCCACTGAATTTTACAGATGGTATGGAATGTGTATGTAATTGCATTCTATAACAAGCACAGGAACATTCAATCACAACAAAAATTGTACGCATAAAAAGCATAGAGTTCAAGACTGTATTAAGAAATGAGAAAATCTGAAGAGACAGTACTAAATATGTACTTTTTTAAACTACTTGTGTTGTAAAAGGGAAGAGAAAGTTTTTCTAGGAATTCATTATAAAAGTTAAAATTATATTCAATTTCTCAATCATTCCATTAAGAAATTACTACAAGAGTTGCCTTGATGAATAACTGTACTAATTTATACTCATCCTGAAGGATTACAAGAGTAAACAAAGCATTAAGGCAAGTTGTCAAGGCACCTATCAGCAACACTGCCCGTGTCAAGTTAGTTTGGTGTTTTAGACACTAATTCCAGTTTAACAAAGGAGATTTCAGAAGGGATGTGTTTTCATGCTCCTTTTCTCTTTATAATTTCAATGAAAGAGTAAAATATTCTGACATCATGTAATTCAGAGACAGATCAAAGAGACAGCTTGATAGACAAGATTGTTTAAAAAGATAAAAATGTCCATTTATTTTATGACACCTGTGTCACATGTACACATAAATACACAGAAGTGTCAAGCCTGTTTCAATAAAATGTGAACAAATTTTGCATAGTTTGCAACATTTTCAATATTCTTAGTCCTACACTTCCAAAATGGTTTAACGCACACAAAACTATTACACTACTAAGTGGCAATTTTAGATATAGCAGATATAGCAGTCTGTAGTTCTGCATTACCTTCTGTTTTGATATTGTATAGGATGATCCGGTATTCTTCTTTTTCTTCCGGAACATGGTCATCTAGCAAGTGGACATATAATGTTGTATTCAATATTCCCTACAAATGTTATTGATAAACTGATTAGTCATTAGTGTACGGAGTACAATACCACTCTATCATATGTATTTTGAGCAATACTTTTAAGAAATGTCAAGTTAAAATACTGAAAACTATAAATTCCCTGTTGTTTAATCATATCAAGACAAAGAAGACTGCTATATAAGCATACTTGTTTCGTCAGCTCACTTCAAATTACAATATTCTCTCATAGCCATTAGATTTTCTTATGGACTCACCTCAGGAAAAAAGAGAACTCCAGAATAGTATTCAAAATTTTGTTGTACATTACGTCCAACTATCTTCCACTCAACAGTAACATTTCCTAGTCCTGGGGCAGTTCTTACAATATGGAATTGCAGTTGTTCTCCTACGAACAAAGGACAAAATGCAATGTTTTGGGGGTTCTTCTTCTACAATTCAACTATTAAAATGAAAATGAAAAAATATGAATCATGGTTAAAGCATTTTTTATGTAAAACTTTAATATTTTTGATAGTGAGTTTCCCAGTAGTTATGTAATACCTTTTTCTTTTTTTTTAATATTGAAACAAAACCCCCATAAATCTAAACTCTTTTCTCATTTTTATGAATTTAGTTCATTCTTGGAAAGAACTATCAAAATATAAAGGAACCTGGTACATATGCATAAATGCTAGCAAAACATGCACGCAATGAAGAGCTGTATCTGTTTGTGAACTACACATAAAATAAATGCTCTACACACAGCTTTAACACAGTTTTCTACAGTCTTGTGATTATGTATTGTGTCACAAGACTATGTCTTGTGAGTTTACATAGTGCATGTGGAAAAATGCTTGTAGTTACTTGCAAGTTCCATTTATGTGAGTTTGAATTTACAAATGTTATCCGTTTCTGGATGTTAGATAACATTGAGAAAAAAATAACAATTCATAATTTTAAAAGGACAGTATTTAGAAGCAAAACATTTATGTTTTATAATTTAAAATTTATTTTTCATAATTTATTATCATTTCAGAGATAATAAGTATCAAATTAAAACATGCATCTATAAGAAGTAATTATGGTATTTTTTTCCACATTTGTAATATTTAACCAAATGGTCACTTAAAGAGTAAACTCTTTAGAAAGTTTTGAAAGATTAAGTAAATTTATATTATTATAAAGTATGAAATATCTATATACATTTATACAAAATAAATATTTGGTATAAAATTAAATTTTTAAAATATGGGCATTTAATATTACATATTATATTAATATGAAATTGATCAGCAGGTAGCATTAGTAAAATTATGCAATACATTCACATTACAGGAGAGATGTTTATTTATAATACATAAGTGTATTGCATCTGTATGTCAACAGCATTTTCCCAGTTCATAGAATGGAAGTTTGCCAGCATATAAGTGTGGAATTAGTTTTCAAGGATATGAAATACACAGAAGTTAGGTCCATCCTCAATTGACTGAAAATTACTTTCTTAGTATTGCTATAAATTTACTTGAATTTTTTTTGCTGTTGCAAAACTGGGAATAATTCCATCTTTTAGTTTGTGTTATGTACACACTTAAAAAGCCACCCTATTGAGAACCACTGATATACATCTGTGAAAGGGAAAGAAATGTGGTGTTAGGTTATGTTCTTAGTCTGTGGCATACAGAATTAAGCAGCACAGCTACTCTCACTGACTGTATAACTCAACACCAAACTGGGCTGCTTATCTGGTTATTCTGGCCTATTATACTGCAAGACAGTATTGCAGATCTAAAACGGGCAGAAAAAAATTGATCACTTTCTGGACATGTTCTCTGTTTAGTAAGGAAATATTTGAGAGATGCCAATAGTTTGGCTACGAATGAGATATAAACAACAAACTTTAAAAGACTTTTTAAATTTTTTTTAAATTATTTAAAATATAATAAACTAAAAACCAAAATTGCAGAAAAGTTACACAGCAACTGTATACACCAATTTTCCAATATGTAGAATTAGTAGGTTATCAATCTCATCATTTCAAACTTCATTTAAGCCTTGTTTTAAGTTGCCTGACACTAGTTCTAAGAGAACAAAGGAATTCAAAATTTATTGACATCACAAGAATTCTGCTTCTACAGTCTGAGGACAGACTGATTATTTACAGGTTTTCCTAAGGCTAATTTTTCATATCATTTAACACTGCCCTGAAATCTGTTTATCCCATTTGACAATTTTGCACATCCGTTGCAAACAAATAAGTATTTGACAGAAAATAACTATTTTAGTATCATCACAGAACACACAACATAGACAAAGGTTTTTTCAATGGAACATTATGTAATACAACAAATTTTCACTGAAGACTGTAAAATACTTCAAGATACAGAACCCTGATACACTGTAATCCAAGCACCAAGAAGAAACATGAAGTACAGGTCATCTCAATTAAAGACCCTCCACTAGTCAGCTATTGACCCATGTAAAGCTCAGCCAGCTTTACCAAAATCTTTGTTATTCCTATCCAGTAAGAAATACTAACACAAATACAAATCAATCTCTGAAGATTGAAAGTATTGTTAGGTTAATTTCACTATTTTGTCTTCTGGATTTTTTAATATTTTACCATTTTAAATATTTCATTAGATTTCTGCCTTTATCAAGGAGAAGGGGAAGTAATCAATTCTCCTCTTGTTCCTTATTTCAAGCTATTGCAGTGTGTTTTCATCCAGTTCAGTCATAGCCATGCAAGTGTTGCATGTTCTGCCTATACTTAAATGTTGCCCTTGCCCTCAATATGGTGATTCTATGAACTGAATATATGCAGGTAACACCAAGACAGCCATGATCCACAGCTGAAGTGTGAAGAAAAGATTTATTCCATTACGTAACTTTCAAAACAGAGACACCTATACTGCTAAATTTATTCCATATTAGCAGGGCAAAAAGTGCTCAGGCCTGAGCATTGTGTTACATATCAAAAGGCCTGGACCATGCGCAAATCCTTCACCAGGCTGTGTTTCACCAATCCTCTTAACTCCCTTCCCCCCTTACAAAGAGGTCCAAGTCTATGGGAAAGGCTTTTAAGACTTTAACAACATCCTGTTATCTTCTGTGAGGAAAAATCCATTTCTTTTCAGTTGACAGCAAACAATCCAGAGTGAACACAAATACCTGAATTTTCTCACACTGGGTATTTGTAGCATCTCCCATCTGCAAGGCTGGTCTTTAAGCAAAAACAATTTTTAAATGAACTTATTTTTCTCTTTCCTCACCAATCTTCAGTTTTTCAAATCTTTCCTCCCCACAGGGATAAATAATATGAACAGCTTGAAAAAAATACTGAGTTGCTTAACAGAAACTGTTCAATAATATAATAAATAGAAAAGACAACACTATTGGATTTATGTCTGATAATGTTTGTCTTCATAAGAAAAACTTGATAATGAAAATGAAGTAAAATCATATGAAGGCCTCAGCTCATTCCTTTTCCTTTTATCAAAGTGACCTAGTTTGGCTAGTTTCTTGCTATAATGCAATGCACTATTTTTCACAAGCTGAAGGAATTGGAATCAGTTATAGCACTATATACATACGATACATAGCAGAGTATTTCAGCTCCAGATAAAAGCTTTCAGCTTCAGCATGCTAAGACTAATGTTTAACCAGTGGAAAGTATATAAGGTCTTTGTAACCTTGGGGAATGAGATGGTTTGTATTAATCCTTTGGGCTCATTAACAGCTATTCTTAGACTGCCAGAATGCAGCTAGCTTGTCAGGCAGATCAGCACCACTAATGTGGAGTAATAAGGGATGGAAACTGGGCACAATAGAATTAATACAAACTGTATCTAAATAAAACCCAAAAGCTTATGGTGTCCTTTCATTACAAAGGAAAAAAACAGACCATGTTCTTTTGAGATAGACTTTTTCTTCCAACAAAAACTTCAGTGCTGACATTCCTGGACAGCAAATTTCTGTTAGTTTTCTCTACCCATCAGTTTACACATCAGAAAAATTTCAGACTGCAATACACTGAGATTCTAGCAAAGGCTAACAAGAGCAGTTACCACTTGTATTGTTACTGTCCTATGCAGAACTGTACCAACTCTAGGTAAAATATGAAACAGGGTCTCTTAAAACACTAGTAGACACTAGACTATCAGTCTCAAAAGTCATGACTGAGTGATGACATCAAGATTGTCACACTCCTAAAATGAGCTGCCATAAAAAAATAAAGAGAAACTTTAGAAAAATTGAAGATTTTTTCCCACTTTTTTTCTGTGGGAAAATTTTCTAGATAATTTAAAATTAATTTTAAGTCAGTCATAGATAATATTTGCTTAAGATTAGCAATTGGTCTGTATGATGGGGGTTTATATATAGTTCTGAAATATGGTACAAATTAATGAGAAATGCTAAAAGGAGCTTAGAAATGCCAATAGAAGCAAGGCATCACCTTCAGAAAAAGGAAGGGAAAGAACAAATGGTGAAATACGGGTTTGGAAATGGTCTATTCATCTTTTCCATATATTTCATTTAAGTGCTATGTTTGCAAGAGTTAAAAACCAAAGAAATGTGTGCTAAGTAGGTGGTTATTCTCTGTTTGGTGGCATTCTCTGAACAGTGATACAATCACTGAATGGTTATCAACAGAAAGCACAGAGGTGGAAGCTGATGTTAATCAAACTGAGTGTGGTCAACACACAGAACCCACCTTCACGACCAATAACAGACCTTCCAGTTGTCTGGAAGCTAATGATTCCTGCCACATTGTCACTTGCCAGGATAACCACTGTGACAGTGTTGAAACTGGGCAGAATCCTACTCCCTCCTTCAGTATGCACCAGGCTGATTATGATGCTTTCATTATCCTCTGGCTCTGGATCATCTAAAATGGTCAGTGTGACCATCTTTTTTGTTTCACCTAAAAGCAGAACATATACATGCTTATGTGTTCACATGAAAATCACCTTTAAAAAGATGCAATCATCTACTCTAGTAGTAAATACTTAACTAATATAAAAAAGGGTACGAAGAATCTTAACTTGTTTACCTGTCCAGAAGTCATTGAATGTAGTTATTAAAATTCATTCAATTATTAATGAATGGTTATATTTGTCAATATAATTAAAAATTATTAAATATACTCCGTAGAAATTAACAATGTCAGCATAATTTCTGAATGCCTAAAACTCTTATTTACTTTATAAGTTCTCCGTCTTTCAAATTTTAATTATAAAAGGGGAATATAATTCCTATAAAAAGAATTACAAAATGAATACATTTTCTGATGTCACATACAGGCATATGTACATTAAATTTGACTATATTTTTACTGGACCAGGAAATGCATTAAAGTAGGCTATCATTGTATTAGTTACCTGTCTTCTGGAATATCAAAGAATGACAATGTAAGCAGCAAACACAATCAATTACCAGTCTCTATAATACATTACAATTTGCAACAGAATACTACTGGTCATTGTATGTGCCTAACCTATATAATTATCAGTTTACCACATACATATATTTTTTGTTATATTGCCTTTCAAAGTATTTTGAAAACAGATTTAGTAAACTTATAAACATTAATATAATTACATGTCAGTTTCCAAATCACTCCTGGCAACCCTTCATTTAAATTCAGATGATTTAGCAAGCTAAATGAACACTAGAATCTTTACTGCACTCCCATAAATTGTTTTCAAAACAACTGCTCAATTATCTCAGACTTTGAAAATATAAAATACATTCGTCATGTTGCACAGTGAGTGCTTAAATAATGCCTGACATACACTTTTCTTCTTTGCAATTTTTTAACTATCCTGCTGTGTCATGAAATAAATACAATCTCAGAATCTAGAAAGATATATCATTAAAAATTAGTGTGGCATTGACTGAACATAAGAACAAAAGACCACTTAGGCCTGATTCTTATTTTCATTATCTTTGCTACAACAACTATTTCAGCAATATTATTCCTTATTTATTTAGTAAAAATGTTACCTTTATAATGCACACTTCAATATTTCTTAAAAAACACTTAAATATTTATACTTTTCATCCCTTTTTTGTGTCTTTATGTGTGTGTTTGTTTTGTGTTTCCTTTAGTTTTAGTCAAGAGAAGTTAGTGCTAAACCTTGCCTTACCTTCAGCAAAGACCAGAATCTCACCAACACCCACAAAATCCAAGTTTGGGGTAGCAGTTCCACCAACAACACGCCATTCCACTGCCACCTGTCCCAGGCTGCCTTCTGTCCTGTGTATCATTAGCTGCACACTGGCCTGAGGAATTTCTTCTACTTCAATATACAGACCATTCTCTGTTGCATTGGGACTTACACTATAGATCTTAAATACTCCAAAGGCATCCCCATTCATCATTATGGTAACTATGGAAGTATTTGGCTGTCCAATAGTTGGTTGATTTTTTAAGCTGGCTGAGATGTTCAACAGTTCAACTTTCAACAGGGATACAGTGAATTTTTCATCCAGCTCTGGCAGGTTGTCAGGGAGTATGGTAACAGTGAGATTTGCAAACTCTTCCCCTTCCTGCATGATGGCCCACTGTCTTGTGATAGATTCGTAATCACTACCAGCAATGGCTTGTGTGCTAAACAGAATGGATGTACTGCTGATGTTTTTCTTGTAGGTCCATAATCCTGATATGTTAGTTAATGGCCTGATCTCTGTTGTCAGCCAGAGGCAGAGAGGAATCTCAGAGGCACTGGAAAATGTAAAGGCTGAACATGCTTGTTCTTTTAGGCACTGAGTTGCACAGGCATACAGTGGGTCACTTGCTGCTGACACATTCACTCTGGTCTTGGATGGCTGGTCAGGAATTCCTTGTACAGGAGACTCGTAATAGGCCAGTATATCCTCACCTTGCTCAATGGCAAGAGCTACAATGTCAGTCTCAGAAGTGCTGTAAAATATTTGCAGCTGACCAAACCTTCCCCCACTAAAAGACATTAAAATAAAAATGTTATGTTACCTGGTGAAGCATGTCTAATATTCTGTGTGTTACTGGGTTAAGAATAAAAATGAACAAAATTAACTAACGCCTTCTGAATTGCTGAAAAGTTACAAATAACCAATTAAAGTGACTCCCCTTAAAGCTAGTACTAGAATAACTGAGTAGTTGGGTTTTTTGGAGAGCAAGTTTGATTTTTTTATAGCTTGGGTAGCAGTCTGTTAATCATGCATGTTTGCAAACACTTGGTTCTAGGAGTTAACTTAGTCTTCCTAGGACCGCCAAGAAAAAGTCTTTGCCGTCTAGCATTGTTATCATTCCTCTGAAGTGTCCTCAAGATACCATATTTCGCATGCAAAACCTGTTCAGTTTTTCCTTTTGTCCTCCATCACACAACATATGATACATTTTGTCCTCTAGTTCACGTTACAGGAACAGGCTGGTTTGCAGCTTTAAATGGCTTGTCAATTTAACAGGCAAAATAAAACTTCAAGTACACTGTGTACACTGGGTTTACACTACACATTTATTACATTTGTACTTTATGTACATTTCTAACAAGCAGACATCTAGTTCAAAACCAATGTATATGAAAAAAAAGAGATCTGGCAGAACAAGAAATTGATGCAAATACCTATACAAAGGCATGACATTTAAAATTATTGCCAAAAAATACCCAACATAAAACAAACCAAACCAAACCAAACCAACAACAACAACAACAAAGAGATTCAAAATCAGCCAATATTATACAGACCTTCTCCTGACTGATATATTTGCAAGTAAATTGTTTTCTAGTGGCTCCTGAATTCGATATGAGGATTGATGGAAGAAAACTGTGCCATAAGGATTATCATTGGCAGGTATAACAATATTTGCCATGCCATCTAACCCGATAGCACCACCGCTGGAGGCCTGAGTTAATTCTATATGAACAATCTCAAAAAGAAAAAAAAGAAAAACAAATAATGTGGCTAAATAATTTTTCCCATTTCTAAAAATAATCAGAAGCAAAATAAAATTTGAAGTTGTTGCAGCTTCCTGCCATAACATTTCTTGCTTTGATCTGCACACATTTCTTATACAAGTTAAAACTCTAATACTGTTCAAGAGAGACATAACTGGTCTACTTACTTCTTCTACTTCTGGAACATCATCAGCCAGGACTTCCAACAGCAACATCTGAATGGCTTCTCCAGGGGCAAAACTAATATTACCCATGGCAACTTGCAAGTCATCATCAGCAGGATGTCCATTAATGGTAGCAGCCCACTGAACAGTAACATTACCCAGTGTCCCAGCATTGCGGATTATTGGCAGATTTATGGTTACTGATCCAAATTCAGGCTCCTCCACAGTGAATTCAGTATTCTGAAAAACTGACATACATCATAGGGAGATGTAGTGCATTAACAATAAAATTGAAAGTAAATACATCCATTTCTGAAGTACAGAGTTTTATTTTACTTGCTTGCATTTACTTGCACAGGTAAACCCCTCTTAATCATGTCTAAACCTAAAAGCACACTTTCAATACTCATATTTCATCTGCAGAGAAAATTAGCATGAAAATTAAGCCCTCATCCAAAAAGTCTATTCCAATACACCCATTGTTTGAGGCTAAACATGAACTGTTTCTAAGGTCTTAGAATATATTTTCATAATTATTCCCAGCAGAGAAACTCTTTACCAGATTTCATGTCACTTATTGAAGAAATAAATTATAGCTATTTAACATGTAATATGTTAAGTAGAAATAACAGAATCACAGAATGGGTCAGGTTGGAAGGGACCACTGTAGATCATCCAATACAAATTCCTTGCTCAAGTAGGGTCAGCCCAGAGCACACGGCACAGGAGTATGTCCAGACAGTTCTTGGATGTTTCCACTGAAGGAGACTCCAAAACCTCTCTGGGCCACCTGTTCTAGTGCACCATCACATGCACAGTAAAGGTCTTCTTCATGTTCAGGTGAACTTCCTGAACATCAGTTTTTGCCTGTTGCCTCTTCTTCTACTGCTTGGTGCCACTGATTAGAGCCGCCAAGAGGCTCAATCCTTATGTTATATAAAGCCCCATTACTCTTTTATTTCATGTTTTAATTTAGTCCATCTTATCTTTTCCTTTACTCTCTACACCCACACTTCCGCTTCTGAATGTTTTTATTCAGTTGCCAAGTAGCAGCTCCCCCACAAATCCCCAGAAAAAAATATAACAGAAAAAAGAAAATATGTACTCCGTTACCAAAGGATCCAAATGGGTCATCAGAAGCCTCAATAGTTATGACTGCTCTCGTCAAAGATCCAAGCAAGGCTCCTCCTGTTGTTTGGTTTAGCAGCTGAACATAAAATGACTCCTCAAGTTCAGGATTGATATCATTAATTATATAAATTGGCACAGCTTTACTTGTTTCCCCTTCTAGTAAGACAACATCTGATGAAGCTACACTGTAGTCCTCACCTAGATTTGTAGGTGAAAAAACCCAAAATAATAAAACACAGATAATATAAATGCTTTATGGTTCGGTGGGATGAACATTATCAATAATATCCATTTTCTCTTTGTTTACACATGCATTTCTCTGTGTTTTTACGGGGTCTTTTCCTTTATCTTTAGACCCTAAAAGTTTGGTTGGTTTTTTTAAATTTTTTTTTATTTACATCCTATTGCCTTTTAGATGCCTGGATGGATCAAAATAAAACTTGGTTTGACTAAAAGAGAGTTTGCACTGTTAGACCAAGAGTAGCTACAAAAGGTCCATTATTGTCTGCTGTTTACCAGGTCACACTACCAAGATGTTTCTGTCTTTGATTTATAATTGCTGTCCAGCTTTCCAAGAGATAAAAGTGAAAACAAAAGCACCTTGTCAAAGTAGATTTCAGTAAAGGATACATTTTATATGTCAACTTCATTTTAGGCAAACTTGTCTCAAGTGTCTAGAGGAACATCTGTGATACACTAGATCACAGCTCTACTTCAGAAACTAATTGAAAGCATACTTTGATATAAATCTAGCTACACATTTAATTTATAACACTCTATTACATAAAAATGAAATGAAAAGTTCTCAGAGCATGTACCACCCACCTAATAATTTTGGACATATCTGAAATACGGTGCACTCAATTTATAACTGTCTAAGTGATCCTAGAGACTTCATAATTTTTCTCCTTTCTTTATGTACCTTCTCTACAGCAGAGATCAACTGGAGAAGTTTACACTGCATTTTCAAAAGTACAAGTCTCTTTGGGTTTTGACAGATTTTTCTGTATTTGTTTTGCAGCTTAGTGCCCAGCTCTCACTTTCTCTCCAATAAGCTCAACTAAGCAATACATAATGGATTTAAATATGTACATGGGACTAAATTGTTTTTCCATATACTACTATAATATTTTGGGGGATGGGGGGCGAAGGGACGTTAAAGTGGTGGTGTGCTAAGTAAACAAACTAAGTAAACAAACACCCCAATTCCTTCCCTCATTTCACTTTTAGATTCTCCAGTGATAATGCATAAACTTCCCCCTAGGTCTTAGATTCATTTTGGTAAGCACAGTCAATGCCTTAATACTTCATATTTCATACTTGTTACATAGCAGAGCATTCTTTACACACTTGTCTGTTTCAGCTTTAACACAGGCTGCATAGTTCTGCTATTCTGCTTTCTTACCAGCTGTTGCAGTTATTGGCATAGCTCTAAATTTCACAGAAACATCTGAAAATATTCCCCCAGTTCTGGTCACGTTAATGATTGGTCCAACATAGTTTTCAGGAACTCGCACAGCTGCAGCTGAAAGCTGAAGTGTTCCAAAAGCATCATCATTGGCATTGATAATCACATGAGCTATTGTCTCACCCACTAAACCAAGTCGAGGAGAATTTGTAACTGAAATATAAAGAAAACTTAGTGAAGGGTACCGGAAATGCTTACTAGTCATGGCTGTAGAGTTCGTAGGCATGCATCTGAGTTCAGCTGTCTCTAGTTTTCATGAAAATTCTCTTTTTTACCGTTTGACAAAGCATAACTACAAACCACATCAAAATACATGTGTTTAAATTATGTTCTAGCAGAAAATCTGAACATTATTCTATTACGCTGTGAAGCATACAAGCCATAATTTTTTTGAAAAATGCGGTATTCTGAATTTATTTATTTATTTATCCATAAGACTAATAGTAAGATCAATACTGTTCAGAAAAATTTCAGCTTTACTCTTGATATGAGGAAATATAAGTAAGATTTCAACTCCAAGTGGAATTAAATTTGAAGTTATCCCTTAATCTGTGGGCAAGGGCAGCAACTAAACACGCCAAGAATCTCTGAAGCACAAATCAGGCTGTAATGACCTGAATTTATCTGAATGAGAAATTAAGTAAAAATTGTCAACATTAAGAGCAGCACATCACTAATTCTACATCACTTTTTTTAACAAGACTTTTTGTATTTTAATAAGAAAAACTAGCTTAGTTGTTTCCTACTACTGGACTTCCAGAAACAATGCTAAATTAGCAGGTATTAATGCACAAACAAATACTGTAACATATTTAGCCTGAACCACCTTGCATAAGACAATGCAAAAGGGATAAAGAAATAATCATGCTTTTCCTATAAAAGTGTGCCAAAGGAAATAAATGTCAACAGGCACAAGTCAGGTAACTAAGAGATATCTTAAATATACAGAGTTTGGCAGAGGTAGAGTTCTTCATGTATCTTGCTGCATTTTCACCTGTTACATACAAATACTAACCTTTATAGTTAAATTGTAGGTTTTATGTAAAACACTTACTTGGCCGATCCTGAACTTTCTTGATCAAAACAACACTGCTTAGCTCCACAAAAACAGATTCTGACCTCTCAGGATCATCATCATCCAAAATAGACAAGGATATTGTGGCCTCACTTTCATTGGTGGCAAAGATCACATAACCTGTAATGGGTATATAGTCTTTTCCCTCTATTGCTCTGACAACATCAGGTGGAAGAAAGGGCAACTTTTCTTCATCACCAATAGTTCTGTATTTCACCATTACTGTACCAAGGAGACCACCGCATCTTACAACTGTCAGAGAGATATTTTTTGTTTCTTCCTCGATTTTTATTGGTCTATTTCGCTCAGAAAAGATGAAGACTCCATATGGGTCATCGTTGGCTAAAATAGTTAATGTTGCATTAGTATGATATCCAAGACGACCAAGGGAGACATTGATGATCAAGACTGAAAACATCTTATCCAATTCGGGAACATCATCAGGAGAAACCTTTAATGTAATATTTGATCTCACTTGGCCAATATCAAATGTTACATTCCCATCTGTAGAGATCAGGTCGTTGGTAAGATCGCAGATTATGATCCAATGCAATGTCACCTGAGATAAGGCCCCATGACTTCTCACAACCTAAGAAAAACATATAAAGATATGCATATTTTTGTTCTATGAGAAAGAAGAACATAGAATTACGCAAAGACAATAACATGGTGAATTAAAGATATGTCTGTGTTTTAAAAACATGATTTTTATTATCTTACCTCTGCAGAACTTGTATTATCAACACTTATTTTAAGATAGTAATCCCTTGATTCTAAAGCAGTAGAAGATTTCAAATTTTTGGATATCATTATTATTATTTTAGTTTCAAGCTGAATAGTATACATTAGCAAACACTGCATGACCGGAAAAACAAATGTTCATGAAAAGTTGTTATAAACCCCACAGACTAATGACAAAAGCATCAGAGAACACCAGTAAAAACAGAAGAATGCAATGCAGCAATATGAAACTCAAAGCTTTCTAACCTGCAGCACAACATTGCTATCTCCATCTTCAGGCTCAGTTCCATTCACTGAAAGGGACTCAGCACTGAACTCAAACACACCATGAGCATCATCAGAAGCCTCAATAGTCACAATGATGTGGGATGCAATTCCCAAGCTAGCTGTCAAATGCAAGTTCCAAAAAGGGTTATTTTTATCTCTCATGTTTTCTTACATGAAAGAAAGAGCTAAAGAAATATGCTACAAAAATACAAAAAGAGTATGAAGTATTTGTGCCGTTTATCTTTGTTTTTTTCTTTTTTAAACGCATGGTAACTTCCTGTATGGAAAAGGAGCTGACTTTCAGTAAGGCAGTCCCCTCAGTCCTCCTATGAAACTATGCAACAAAGAAAAACCTATTATTTTAAGGGAGGAACCAAATTAAAATTACAGGTTTAATGAATGAAAATGGAGCAGCATTTAGAACAGTGAGGAGTTATATGGTAAACCACAGTATAAGAAGAAGACAAGATGAATGAAGGTCTCATCCTGACATAAGCTGGAATGAAAGAAAAATATAACTAAAAATAGCCAAAAAAACCCCACCAAGTCAAGTAAATCCTACTTCTAAAGATATTGTCTTGGGTGACATAACTTGCTGCTCAGAGAGAAAAAAGAGCCTGGCACTTAAGGAAACCATTCTTGAAAACAAGTAAAAGGGAAACAGAATGTCAAAGAAAACAAAACAAAACAAAAAACCCCTAAAAAACCCCAAATTAAAAAAAAAGAAAAAATTTTAAAAGAAAAAATATTACTCTATTGGCATATGGGTGGTCATATAACATTTTTACGTCTGCAGGTTTTAATTTGAAGTCCTATATGCATAGTGTTTTCCCATATGTTCTATGTTATTTCTTCATTTGGTATTTTTTTTCAATATTAAATTATCATTGTTTTCTGCATATCACAACATAAATAAAAATGTGAAGAAATGACAGAAGAAAAATGAAAAAAAATCAAATTATTTAATTAAAAAATCTATCACAACTTACTTTTTTTAAGAGCATTTTTGCCATGAAGGGCAAAGTTATACAGAGAATATTATATCACACAGCATCAAAGTATACAATCAGGTAGTTTTTAAATTGCCTTCAATTTTAAAAATGCCTTTGCTTTTTTCTCTCAGGAAAATTCGACAATGTTCAGACAAAGATAATTATGTAAACTTTAATTCTGAAATTACTATATTGTGCTTTACAAAAATATAGTTTTGATTATGTAAGAACCTGTTATTTTCTGCTTTACATTAAACACTGACTGCTAGTGAAATTACACCTAAATTAAAATGGAAAAGAATATTTTTGGTAAAACTTTATCTTAAATTTAAACTCATAATCTCTAACTGCATGTAAAGAAAGTTGTATCAAGAATAGTAATTTATGACAGCTATTAAAATTATAAATAAAATATAGGATTAATCAAAAAAGCTTACCATGTTGAGGGACAGTTGAAAGGAAGAAATCCATGTTTCCATCACCACTACCACTTCCATCATTTCTAAAGAGCTCAGCAACTTTAAGATGACAGACATACAGATATATACACATATATACATTTATAAATAAAGGGAAAGCAGAAAGTTATTTAAACATTTCTGGACAACACAAAAAAGACAGAGAGGTATTCTAGGAAAGTGTCAAATTTCAAAATGAAAGTATACAGAATTTCTGCTAAAAGACAGAAAACATATTGAATATTGCTTCTTGTTTAATTTATTGCACTGGAAACAGCAAAAGGAAGTCAGAAGGAAAGAAAACACATGCAACTTTCTTTTATCTATTTTTGTCCCTTTTCTTCTGTGTTCCCTCTTTCTCAGTCCTAATGGAGAAATTAGAAATAGGGCAGGGAGGAGAGGAAGCAATGGCTAGACCCTGTCAAACTCTCTTATTCTAATATTTTCTCACAAATGAAAAACTTGTGTCAAAAAGTTGAAAAAAAATGGCAGCTTAACTGATGGAGCCTTTACCCTAGGTTTTGTGCTTGCAGTGGTTTTGGAAAGCTCCAAGAGGTTATGTTCAGGAGGTATCTGCATCTAGTAAATTACCAAAGTTAGCTGTAAGTTAACCAAAAAAAGTCAAAGAGAAAAGTTTGTTTAACTGAAACAACAACTTGGCCAAAAATTCCATGTGCATGAAAGCCCTGAAACTTTTATCAAAAGAATACTAGCATAGCACCATAGTGCCACATTGCAGCACAGACATTCATGTTAATATGATCTAACTTCCCAGAAGGCATCACACTTGCTATTCTGAATTGCTTAGAAAATAATATCAGTTAAAAAGCCACTTTTGTAGCTCTCAATATTTTGAATTACTTCTTTTCCTCCAACCAGGAAGAATTTCCCTTAAAAACTTTTTGCAATGGAAATAAATTCTGTAAAGCAAAACTGATTTTACGTGGCAGGAGCACTGATACTTGCCAAGAATTGTAAGACTAAACTGTCACAGCAGGATTTATGCTAGCTTCTAGCTAGTTCTCCAACTCAGCTAAACTCCCCAGGCATCTCAAAACCCACAATTTCCTAATGCTATAATACATTTGATTTAGTTATGAGCCAGTTTATTGCAATTTCTCCAATTTCACTGAAGTGGTAGATAGAAAGCACATCTTTGGCTGTTAAACCTTAAATACTGAAAACTTAAAAAAAAAAAGATTTTTTTTTTTACATTATTTTAATTCTCTCTACTATGGAATAATGTAATTTAAAAAACAGCAATTGCCTTTGAATGCATGGTAGTAATATACTTTCTTTGAGATCTGGTTGTTTACAGCAGTGATTAACAAAACAACTGAAGGACAGTTTTTTTCCTAAAAAGAATTGCTGCTGTCTGGAGTGTGTGTTTAGAAATAACATGGAAAGAGTTCACAAGATTAGATTTTAAGGGATGAGTAAAGATCACAAAAATACAACCAGTGGGCTGATGTATGTGCCTTACCTCCTCCCTCTGGGTTCAACAGCTCCACTTTAAAAGTTTTTTCTAGTTCAGGAATAGAATTGTCAGTGATGTTAACAGTAACGTACTTGTATCTTTCTCCAGGCTGAAATTCCACTGAGCCCCAAACAGCCTGAAATATGACAGGTCATCACAGTTTTGTTCAAGTTTAGTGTTTTCATCCAAATGAAAAAAGAAATACAACCTCAATTCTTTTTATCTTCATCACAACATCTACGTTTCTTCACTTCAACTTTAAAAAATCTGCTGAGTCTTTCTTATGAGAAATAGCAATCTAAATTCACTGAATTATGAGCATCTTCATTTATTTACATTTTTCTGCACAAAAAGCAGTCAGACAAGAAAACAGATACTTATAAGCTATGTTGTTGTATATGTACAAATCCTAGAATGTACAAATATGCACCTGTATGGTCATATAAAGTCTGATATACTTAGAAACAATAGGAAATATCCATTCCTGCTGCATTGACAATTTTCTTAAGGATATCAAAATCAAACCCAGAGACTTTTCCTAGGAAACACAACATGCTGCACAGAAAGGAGGCAAAAGGCACATACTGATTTATATTTTTATAGTGAGTACTATGCATCTATCACAACACCATAACAAAACAAACCGTTTCTGTGAAAAGAATCACAGCAGAGCTAAAATATTCAAACTGATGGCTACTTCCAGGAGAAAGAGCTCTAAATTCTAAAATAATTACACACCTTGGCAATGGCCATACCTGATAATCTTTAGGACTGAAAGCTGTAAGTGGCACTGTCCTGTATTCCATAAGAACTGTTCCAAGAAGCCCTTGTGCACGAACTACCAATAATCTGATGTGTCCAACCTCTTCTTTAACAGTGATATGGGGCACAGCAGAGGCTGGCAGAATCATTTCATCACTGGGCTGAGGAGGTGGCCCCACCGAGAACTGCAGTAGACCTGAAAGACAAAAATTATTATTTACATGGCTTCTCATATAAAATTCAAACTATAAAAATAAAAAATAAAACAAAAAGTATTTATAATATCTATATTTAATGTTTATGAAGTTTTAAACATATATTAATATACCTTTAGGACTCAGTCATGCTATTTCCAAGAATAGGCTGTGTACCATTCTCTCTCTCACTGATATTCATGTTAGTCTTAAAAAAACATTTCACAAGAATGAATTCAACTCTTCCCAAAAGAACCCAAATGTCATAATATTGGGTACTTATTCATATAATAATAAGCATACTTAAAGGTCTCTTTCTGTTACAAATTCTCATTTCACAAAAACTGGCATAAAATCAACAACATGCAATTTGGTTTTCTTTCAAAAGCGGATGATCACATGTTTAGTCCAGGCAGCTTTAATGCCTTTTTTGTAGTATTCTCAAGAAATTTGACTTTGATTCTTGTATAAAAATTATGAATTAATCTAAAGTTAGATAAAGTGTAATACTTGACATTACTTCCTCATCTATCTAGGCTAGGCAAATTTTTTTACCTCTTGAGCTAGAAGTATACATAAATCTGCAATAAGACTCTACCATCTTCAACATTCTTACCATATGGGTGGTCACTGGCTTTAATGCTGATATCAGTAGTTTGCTTTTCTGGATCTATACTTGCTCCACTGGTAGGAGTTGAACCTAGTTTTCCATCTCCAGACACTGCAGAGACTAATGTCACATGGAAGTATTCATTTAGCTCTGGAATGTCATCATCAATAACATGCAAATTTAAGACCTGGAGAAGGACAAAATCATGGAGAAATCAAAGTATGCAACATACATCCCTTGAGAGTTTTATGACCCTTTAAACAATTAAGTTTTTAAATCAATCAGCAGTATCTGCTATGAGTTCAGAAAGAATGTAGAGAACATTATTGCCTTCCATGTAATTTAACCTTATGATACTAAGTTTAGAATACCAATGCCAAAGCCATCTTTACCAAGCTGTCAGAGACATTACAGCGATTAATCTAATTTAGAGAGCAAGTGAAATGAGCTTTTAATGCCACCTGACACTTGAGGTTACAGATCATACTATCATGTAACATAATCTGCTCCGCATTGGCTAAAATATTAATCTCAGACAAGTCCAACTTTTTATCAATCATGATAAGATTTGACAAATATATAGAACAATAATTTTAGGTAGCTGATCATATTTAGAGCCATGGGAATGAGTAGTTTAAAAATGTCAATGGAAATTCTCTTAAGATTTTTCTCTTAAAATTTTTCACCTGATGAGCAACTGCTCCAAGTCTGTTTCTTAGGGCCATGACCATTAGGTCCTCCTTGCAATGTAGACTGTATATTGGACCACATAGCAATGGAGCAAGAGGGTTCACCAGGTCTTTTCTGCCACTTTATAAAATATAAATTCAGGCCTCACCCATGCTGCCAGACTGGAAAAGCTTGGCAAATTTAACTTTAAATGACTGTATGTAATGCAGTAATACATTTCAGTAGAGAATTAAAGGTGAATAAACTGCCAAAAGCATAATATTTTCCAAAATCACAAGTTTTTGCCAAGCTGTAATCAGTTACATTGTTTAACTGGGACCAAATCCACAGTTCTAAGTGAGGCACTGGGATCTTTTCAAATTATGTCAGTAGGTTTCACTCAGTCCCTACTGACTTCAAATGATAGAAGTGAAATTTATTTATTTTCTACAGTATTTTCTACTATCAATCCTTTCTATTTAACAAACACTAATAGAAAACACATATGAACTTCCTACAGTATTGTGGTCCCACACCTCTTTTTCAAATAAATGTGAAATGCCCATGCTGTGGGTTGGGGTCAAATTCACAGAAACAGATTATCAAAAGAGACAAAATGTGGCTAACAGTTGCAAGACATTTGATTACAGCAGTGAAGTTGACTGCTATTTAATTGTTGTGGAGATCTCCACAACTCAGACCAAAACCTGATCATATTCCTATTTCAAAAGTCACTGGATCCACTATTCAAGCCCAGGACTACCTATACTTGAAGTATATGCATAGAAATACATATATCTAATATATACATATATGTAAACACATGTGCATTAAATGTGCAATTATGTGCATTTAAGCATTAATGCATAAATACCTGTATGTACTACTTCAGGCAGTAATGCCTGAAGTGAGATACACACAGGTATATAGGTGTCTATCCTATCATTAATTAGATGTCAAAGATGAAAAAACCCTGCAAAATGTAATAAAAGGCGTATGAAGAAAAGACTCTTTAGTATGAAAACCAGTCAAGCATCCTCAGAAGGTGTTTTCCAGCAGGTTTGCAAAGGACAGAATGAATAGTTAATAGGAAGGTAGGGTTTACCTCTGATCTCTGCCAAGGAAGGAATGTGATAGTGCCACTGCTGTTGGAAAAATCGCTAACAGAGTAATTAATGCCCCTGGAATCAACCTGTGAGATAATGTAATTTATATACACATAGTCTAGGGCGCCCCTTGTACGCTCCACGACACAGGATATAGTGGAACCTTCATCAGCAGCCTGGAAGAAAGCAAGAAATTGACATATTTGTTATGATCAAAGTAAATCAAAGGAATAAATGTAAAAGGTTGAATTCTCTAATGTTATTCATTCAGCAATTTTTTATTGCTGTCATGTTACTTTCAATGCTTTTGGAGTGATAGGAAGCTCCAAGATGTTGATGGTGGTCAGAACAACCTTAATGGAAATTGCAATAACTTCTACCACCTCCCTGACGTCAGCCGGTAACTGTACCCTGTTGTTTTTTTGGACACAAAACCAGAATCAATATGTTTGAAATGCATATATCAAAAGCAAAAGACTACACTGTTTTATATTAATGTCAATTATTTTCATTTTAATTTAAAGAAAGATTTGGATTCCTCCTTTGCCTGACTAAAAACACTATGGAAAACAAAACAGATACATTTAGATTAAACTGTACTATTATCATTCAGGAAAAATTGAAAAACTTTTTGTGCTACAGTACTCTGCACTTCTGTCTTCACAAAGAACATGCCTTCAGCAGCAACAATTTCACACATATGGAACAAATCAGGTATTGATACTGGCCAAGTATATTAAAAAACTATGATCATCAAACTGAAATAGAAAATAATTTTATTTGAAAGTTATAAAGCTATCTTAAGCATTAGATAAATTTCAGAGCTACTGATAACACAGTGCAGATACTGAATATGCCTTCAGCTGCTTAACAGACCAATACAGACATAAGGAAATTAAACTATTGATAAAACAATGCTATAAGATAAAGGTGAAAAAATTAACATGCCACATAAATTTTTAATTTTGCTTCATGGTTTATTGCTGATCTGTGGCATCACAGAATTATCAGTGGCATTTGAAACTGAAGGAATCTGTCACGGTAGCAGATGGTAAGCACCTGGAAAGCAAACTGAAGCAAACTGAGTACTAGCATCAGTCAGGCAAGATGGTTGCCTTCAAACACATCATAAGGACTTCAGATAGAAAGGATGTACTTAAGAGGTCATAAGAGTTCCCAAATTGGAAAGCATTATGAAATTTTTTTCCAAAATAATTTAATAATAATAGAAATGGGTATCATGTCTTTCTCCCTCATAATGATTAAAAAACTAATGATTAATTATGTTTATTTCAATCCCCTCTAAAAAAGATTCAAGTTTATATACTGCATATATGGTGGTCACCACCATAGAAAATTTAATGTTTAAATTTAGTAACTTCTAGCCAGTATCAAGTGAATTCATATCACATATGAATGATGATGAAAATTATGATGATTTAATTATAAGGGAGGGAGAGGCTGGAACAGAACCCAGGAGAAACAAGGGCTGCATACCACAATCACTCACCACTTGCTGACCAATACCCAGACCATTTCTAAACAATGACCAACTGCCTTCCAGGTAACTCCCCCAGTTTATACACTGGACATGACATTCTATAGTATGGAATGTTCTTTTGGCCAGTTCAGGTCAGCTCCTTCCCAACTTTTTGTACAACTCCTCACTAGCAGAGCATGAGACACAGAAAAGTCTTTGACTCAGGTGAAGCCCAACTTAGCAACAGCCAAACCATCCTTGTGATATCAATCTTATTCTCATCCTGAATTCAAACCACAGAACTGTACCAGATACTAAGAAGAAACTTAGTTTGTGAACTCTCTCCAAGATGACATCAGGTTACAGACTCAGAAGTTACAGAAGTACAAGAAAAAAACTGTTCTAGAAAATTTGAAGCCTTAGTCTTCAGTTTATGTAACAAAATAAATTTTCTTAATAAAAATAATTTGGGGGGATTTTAAAAAAGTGATATTGGAAATGCTAGTGTGACTGAGGCTGTATAAACAGAACTTACACAATTCCAAATTCTAGAAAACTTTGCTTGACTACAAAAACTAAAAATGTAGAACCAAGGCCCTTCAAAGGTTAGTTTGCCTTGCCATTAGTTTGTGTCTAAAATTTCTCCTGTTGTTTTCCTTATGAGCATCTTACCTCAGGAATACATGCTCCAGTGAAGCCAAATAAACCATTAGCATTATCACTTTTCTGTATTCTTAATCTTGCTGTTGTGTTTTCTTGTGAAATTCGAGCTCCACCACACACAGAAATGAGCTTTAGGATGAATAACTCCTCTCCTTCTTCCTCTTTGTCATCCTTTGCAGACACAATGAATGATTTATTGGTTTCTCCTTGCTGGTACTCCAAATACCCAGAGACAGGGTGTAGGTCACTCTTTGCAGGAGTTGCATGGAGTTCATATATCTCTGCTTGTGTCAATTTTCTCTCATAAAGCCTTACATCCTGCATTAAACCTGTGTACCTGCTGTTGCCATTGATTCCTGCTCCAATTCTCACTATTCCTGGACCTGAGAAGAAAATTACAATTTTTCTCATGTTATTTGGGTTTTTTAAAAACTAACTAATATATGTAATTATTAAAAAATCTATGGTAAATTGTTTACTGTCCCTGGGTTAGTAATCATATTGATCTTGAAATGTAGATTGGAAGGCTCTTGAAGCCTCATCTCAGTGTTACAGGTAGATCATTACAGATCAAGTAATTCCTTCCTAGACTGTTCATGTTTTTCATCCTACTAATTCTATCTGCACATTGTCATCATCCCTTATCTTACTGAATCTTGGAAACTTCTCTCTTTCCATTAAAAATCTCAGAGCCCAGCTGCAGCCCATCTCAATTTTGTTTTTCCAAACACTTGCTTTACCCATTTTGTATCTTTGTATATTTAATGTGTCCTCTGCTAGGACAGAGAATCCATTCTGATGATCAGAGTATTAGCCACACTGGACATGCTTGTACCCTAATGCACTGGAAGAGGGGCTTAAGAAATGTAGACCCAGTTCCAAGCACTTTTTACAACTGCTTTAACATTTCTTTCTCTCCAAAATATTACCCTACTCAGCAAGTTAGAGGATGACAGTTCCCTTTTTCACAAATATACTAAGCTGGTAACTCATACTCATTCCTATTACTCTAAAACAGATAGAACATATCTCTTCAGCTGTTTCATGATTTTGGAAGGAGATGTGCCACTGAGTGACACTTCTACAAACAAGCAACCACAACTGCTAATGGTCCCAAGACACAAGGCAGAGGATGGTGAGAAAAGCCAGGCTAGAGTACCCACTGTAGTATCCAACATTAAATGGTGAGAGATTAAATCCTTAGCTTATACTTCTAGTATCTCCAGACAGAGCTTTGTTTGTGCACATATATGCGTGTAGATGTATATGCATGTATATGTTACTTATTGTATTTATGTATTACTATGTATTATGTATTTATATGTATTTAGCATATTTTTTAATTTTCCTTCTTTGATTACAGAGGAGATTGTACTCAAGAATTTGATAATCATTCACTGCCTATCCCCATGAAAGAAAACCTGTGAAACTGATGGGGAGAGAAAGAAATGAAAAGGAGGCAAATTACTGCTATGAAAAAAAAAAAGCACATGAAAGAGTGAGGAAATGCAAAAGAAAGAGTAAATGTAAATGTATTCCCACCATACAATACCTAAATTCAATCTTGACTTTATAAAGGAATTATTGTGAGTCTCACTGCTATGCTAGTTGAGTGTGAAAGTCCATAATGGTTACGTATGACTAAATCACATCCGGGAATATTGAGTTAGAGGAAGTACACACGCTAATGTTATTTGGAACATCATTAAACATATGGGCAAAATTTTCATACACCATGTAAATACATGCTTAAGTAAATCTAAATCCTAAAAATTCTATTATGTACTAAGTAGTGGTTTAGCTGTAATATAATAGACAACTAGAATCAAAAACTTTTTTCTGTTTCAGAAATTGAGAGGAAAAATTCTTTCTTAGCCACAGTACTGTAAATCTAATCAAAATTATTAATTATAAATATATCTAACTATATGTATACATGATAAGCATGCATATAGAAATATAATTATTATTATTTTCAAATTATTGCAATCCAAGCTCTCTTACAGTTCTGATGGTGTCTGAAAATTTCCCAGCTCTTATTTCCATTTATATCATTTTTGAAAATCCCTAGAATTTTCTATGTATTGCTTTTAACTAACCAATCAGATATAATAATTTCAGAATCTTACATAAATCTTTCAAGAAGCTAGACTCTCCCATATTTTGCAGAACTTCACATATGAAGAAAAATAATACAACCTATTGGCTCACCATCAGCAATTGCTTCTCCTTTAAGGCTCTTAATTCCTCCTAAAACTGGAATTCCATCCATGTAAAATTCAATTATACTTTCATCCAGAGTAATCAGAATGTGAACCCAAGTACTTTTATCCAGATATTTCAGGACTGCTGCTTTGGCTATGTATGTCATATAGGATCCTAACGCTGTATAATGAAGCACTACAGAAACATGAGAATCATTTGTTTGGATTTTCACACCATAATATAAGGTCCCATTACCATCATCCTTTTCAACTATATAACCATCAGTATTGACATTAGGAATTAACCATGCTGAAAATGTAAAATTAGTGACTGCAATATTCCCATTGTATGGGTATTCCAGACCAATAATTCCAAATGCGTCCTCTTTTCCGCTGAAATACAAAGCATCTGTTCCACTGTGATGGCGTCTCATGTGCGGCTGAGATTGTACTGAATTTGGAAATGATCCCAGCAACAAGAAGTCTACCATCGATGGTAATCCAGCTTGAAACGTACTGGACAGTATTTCCCAACCTAAACGGACAACACCAAAAGTGCCTTGGTGTCTCCATATGGTGAAGTCTGTAATATAGGAAAGATCATCTTCAGAAAGAACGTCTTCTACTATCTCTCTGTCTTGACTCTCTGGATCTATAACGAAGACTCCAAAAGGGTCATCATTGAAAGGGATCATCACAGTTACAGCAAGGTTTGTTTCAGACAACTGCCCACCAGGACCAGGAGACCCACCTATATAATGGAAGTTAAGAGTAAAAGTTACTGCTCTGAAAAAAGTTACTATGTATTTTAAAATGTTTAAACAAAATGCCTTTTTAAATAGGCCAAAATCTTCTTTAGAGGGTCTCCAAACTTTTAAATATTTCTTCAAATTTAATATTAACATAAATTAACTGTATTGCTTTTAAAACACTATAGAAAACATTTTCATGGAAAACAAGCCATGTTATCTTTCAGTTGCAGGATATAACTGTCTTTCAGTTAAAACAAGATTAGCTCAAATTTCCTAAATTAGTAATGATATAGGTTGCTTTTGTTTCATTTGAGAAACATGGGGTCAAATCCATTTCTCATTGTACACCAAGATTTATACAAATAGGAAATGGCAACATTTGGTTCAGTGCCTCCAAATGAGCAGAGATTACCCTTAAAAAACAATAACCAGTTGTGTGTTAAAGCTGCTCCTAAATCCTGCCATTAGTCACCTACTTCTCCACAGTAAGAAGACCATGGTGTGACTGTAAAGCCTCCATGCACCACTAAGTAGGAAATCTTCTGTACATGCATACAGATTTCACTTACAGAAATGTCAACATATTTTCAGTTGTATCTTGGCACAGAAGACCATAAATAGTACTGAGGTGGAAGGAGTCCAGCAGATTTGGAACTCTACTCAGTAGCAGGCCTGTAGATGTTGTAATTTAAGTGATACGAAGAGGTAACTATTTGTATTTTACAGAAATTTCTAGAAAAAAACAAACAAACCAGCCAATCTGCATTTTGGTATATATGTATAACCTTTAATACCTTCATTTTGTCAGCTTTACACAAAGCTCTACATCTCCAAAATCACCAAAAGGCATCTTTTTTAAAGGCCAGATTCCAAAACTGTGTTCGTGTACCTAAATTAAAGAATAAATTAAAAACAAAACCTAAAATATCACCAGAAAAGTATAGGATGACATAGGCATCACAGCAAAGCTCTTTGCAGGATTGTTTTCTTTTTGATTGATTAAATATAATTATTTTCTACCAGATAGGAAGGGAATGGTTATATGGAAGACAGTACCTGAAATGTTCACCAATTTTAAAACATAAAATTCATTGAATTCAGGAATTTTATCTGAAACAGCATGGAGCACTATCAGCTTTGATCCTTCACCGTCCATGAAGTACACAGTCCCATAAGTTTCATGGAACTCTTCTCCTGGCTTCAGTGTAGAATCATTATGAAACAGCTGCCACGTTAATGAGACATTCCCAAAGTGTCCCCTGTGTCTCAAAATCCTGTTCAGAGATACAGAAAGAGTCAATGTTCTGGCAGGTATGCATCAGCTTTCTCCATTAACAATGGAAGACATGGACTAATCATCCTTACTGTGGAAAGTAATATGCATTGTTCTAAATTACCACAAATAACAAATAGAACCATGAACAATAAAACAATCCTCTTAAAGGGCCTGCAATTTCACAGTATAGTTCTACACCAAAGTATACCACAGATATCTTAGAAAGAAAGTAATCAATGAAGGTACATGCAAAATAGTACTGTTTAGATGAACGTCTCTTTGTCTTGCATTTCTATTTTTTAATAATGAAAATGAATGTATAGTTCAGCAAATTAACATTAAGAATTGAGTTAACTGGACACTTTTAGAGAAGAAAGAGAAGGCATTTAACTACAAGGTTTTTTTCCTTTAACCATTAAGGCATCTTAATCTTTTTTGTATTCATATTTAATTTGGGTTTTATAGTAGGTCCTTCACAAATCTCTGAACATAAAGAAGTTCCTTTATTAACAAAATATGTTTACATACAGAAAGAGCATTTCTGTTCGTGTGGTAAAAAGCAAAAAAAAAAAAAACTGTTTATAGCATTATTATACAAGTCTAAAAAATTAATTCAGTAAAGCAGTCTAGGAACAGAAACACAGTATGTTTTTACTGCTTCCAAAGGTTTTCTTTTGTTGTTACTAAGCAGGGCATTCTACTCCAGTGGTGTAGCACTGTTGCCATAACTCCAGTTACTCTCTTGAAAGCTCAGTGGTGTCATTGGTGTTCTCACTGGTTAGATTATAAACTAGCCTGACCCTTTTCTTATGTACTATACAAAATTCAAATCCTTTGGGGGGTATGGAAGAGACAGTTTCCTAGTAAATATATTTTATCAAAAAGGACTAAACAAGGTAAAATGTTGGTGACCTTGGTATCATGTGCTTCCATAAAGCACCTGTATACAAATGTGTTTAGTTCAAATCATCACCCTTCATACCATCAATTTCAAAAAGAAAATATATACTATTAAGGACCAAAAACACCCAAAGAGCAGCATAGCAAAATCAACCACAGAATATATATTTAATATACTCTTTTAACAAGGATTTAAATTTTTTAGATGTGCAACACAAGCATAAAGATCTAACTCACAGTCATAGGCATCTATTTCAAGGCCTTAAAGCAAACAATAAATCAAATAAAAATATATAAATTAAACAATTGTGGAAAAAGTCTCTTCTCTAACTGTTCACGGTGTCGGATTTATTGTGAACAAATGTTTCTTTATACCCTGTCTAGAATTCTATTTAAAATTAGTATTTTTGTCAATTTATAATCACATACTGACTTTACGAACATAAAAAGGTCAGATGACACGAAAATCAATTTCTTAATTCTTCCCCTTCCTGAATATATCCCAGCAGCTACAGGTCAGACTAGGGAAAAATATATTCAGCCTAGAAGAAAGGCACATCTGGACTTTGAGTATGGCTTCTATCTGTAATTTACAGATAGAAGAAAAACAAACTAAGAGAAAGAATACAGTAATATAGGCTGTTCATAGGGTAAGGTTTCAAAGTAGACTGCAAAAAGAAATGAACAACCACATGGTTGTATTTAGCTGTATTTTGAAAAGACTTTTTTACTTCTCTATTGGTCCAGGTTATACTCTGCTCATTCATCTTGATCCTTCTGTTATTTACACTCTCGTGAAAATATAAAAAACCCCTATGCCGTAATCTTATTTGTATGAAAATATAAAGAAACAAACTCTATGCTGTAATCTTACTTGTGTGAAGATATAAAAAAAGCCCCCTGTGTTGTAATCTTATTTGTTTATGTTTTAACAGGAATTCTGTACACATTTTAATATGCACAGTCTACTTGATAATATAAGAGTTGATGTTTGATGTTTTGTTGATTCTCAATATGTTTGCAAGTAATTTAATCCAAAATCTGATGGAGCTACTTTTCTAATAAATTTTAGCAATGCAAGAAATAGGATTAATTCAAAGTACTATCCATAAAATAATGCACACATCAAGACATACATACATGTATTCAAAAATGGGGTAACAGTATTGTTTAAAAGTTACTTACAAAAAAAAATTACTTTTTCCTTCTTCCACTGGCTTCTCTAGAGGTTCTAAGGAGAAAATTCCATTAGGATCATCATTTGCTTCAATAATAACTGTAGCCACTCCAGCATTAAAGATAACAGTATCCCCTAAAAAGAGGGTGATTAATTTTATCAAAACTGAAATCAGAAATGGAGGTAACTCTAAAATTGAATGTGTTTTCTTCTCACATCAACAGAATTCATGCAAAGAAAGAAACTAGCAGTGATAAAACAATCAGTGCAAACTAATATTTGCAATATTCAGTAACAGACAAATCAGACTAAAAATACGTAAGTAGCATCTAAGGCAGAGATCACGAATACAGATTTACGGAAAATAATGTGACATGATCAGAGATGATGCAATCCTGAGAAGAAAGGGCTGTATGAGAGGCAGTACTTCATGCTTGATCAATTGGTCAAGTCAGAAGAAAAAGACACATATTCAGAGATCCCAGCTCTCCTTTAGACATACAGCAGAAATATTGCACCTTAACTAAACACAAGGCAACAACAATCTCTAAGAGATTAGTCATACCCATATCACAGCCTATTTGAAAGGAAAAAAGTACAAGATACCTGCAAAGTAAGGTGGAAGTTAGTAGGACTTCTGTATGTATATTAGCACAGTAGGGACATTTCAACACCTCTTTATGTCCACAAAGGTACATTATGTTTCCATCCCCATCCTAGTTTTCACCCTTTTCAAAAGCCCTAGACTTGTTTTTATTCCAAAGTGAACAATCTGTTTATGGTTTTAACTTCATATACCTCTATTTGTATTTTCTCAGAGGTACAACACTCCAACATAATTTTCGAAAGGGATGTAACAATCAAGGCCCATATATACACAATAGATCATAAAAAGAAAAATAATAATTGCTTTTTTATTTTTCTTTCAGGAATTCATCTAGAAATATTTGTATTTTGCCCATTCTGGCAGGAATGTGTGAAAGGAGGAAAGCCATTACGTGTTTCCAATAGAATGGTAAAAGAAGATACTGGCAGACTCTGAACAAAGTTATTGAAGTAGAAGGAGATCACTGAAGAGAAAATTTAAGAAGAGAGAAGCATGGCTTTGTCCAATAATTTCCATGAAGCTGGTGTTCTCTAAGAGAGCTGGGTATCAGAGTGAATTTCAGCTGGCCTCAGGAAACACATGAACTACCTTATACTCAGATAGAGAAAAATGACCTATTTCTTATATTTAACTTATATTTTCTTATTGATGAGTCAAAACCCCATCCAATTTGGAGCATTTGTAAAGAGATTTTAAGTCAAGTTATTTTTGGAGGACAGTTTCAGCTTTATAATTTAATTTTTGTTTCCAATTAAAAAATTCAAGATCAAAATCCAAACACACTGTATAGAAATTTTATAGAAATGTTGATGTAAGCCTTATTCATATAACACCTGGCATTTATACATGACTTTATGATAAGAACAAGCTGGTAAAAAATAGAGAAAAAAGAAAAAGAGAGTTATTAAATATATATAAAATCATTGCTTTTACCTGTTGAATTCAAAAGGAAGATATAAAATACTTCATCAGTTTCAGGGATATCATCATCATTAATATACACTGATAAGGTCTGCTCTCTTTCTCCAACATTGAACAGAATTAAACTGTCCTTTTCACTGGGAACAAAGTCTCCCTCTTCCGCTATTGCATCTCCATTAACAGTAATATACTGAACAACAACAACAGCATCAGCAGATCCATTCCTTAGGACTGTAAAGTTTGCAACACTCCCTTCTATAATGCTCACTGTCAGAGGTTCTGAAAACACACAAGCAACAAATTCAAGTTTAAGCCTGAGCTTCTTGCATGTGACTTATTCACCTAATCCCCCATAAAATTCAGGGAAATCCCCTTCACCTCAGGGAAAGAGAAGGCACATGTAGTTAAGGAAGGGAAAAACTTGCAGGTAGAATAGAATATTTTTGTCCTTAGCCACCTAACCAATTCCAGAGCCATCAACATGAATAATTACGTAAATTGAGAGAAAATTCTTAAGTAAAAAAAAAAAAATTCAATACAACAAAAAACCAGAAAAGGTACATCTTATAACACTAGCTCCACTAGGATTAAGATTTTTTCAATAATCTGCTCTGTCAATAAAATCTGTTTCAGGTAGAATATGAATTCAAAATTTAAAATCAGTAATATCTAACCTGCAAAATAAATGGGATCATCATTCCTCATAATTTGTAAAAATGCACTGGTTATATTGCCCAGTCTGGCTCCACCAGTGGCATTGAATAATCTGATTATGAATACCTCCATCTCTTCAGGCACCTGAATGACAAAGTATTAAGAAATTAATTTCTTGCATACAAAACAATGAAGAAATTAAAATTTACAGCTGAGAAGGTTAACAGAACAGGGTTTCTGCATGTTGTTGTTTGTTTATTGATTCATAAGTGTGTTAAGATGTAAGAAAAATGACAGTTCATACACTCACACAAAAATAACCATCAGTCAAAAACCTTTCTAAATAAATCTCCTCATCTTTACTATTTTACAAATGATCCAAAAGTTATTCTGCAGTTTCCTGATGCACCTTATTTTTACAGCTATATTTATTTATTTGTTTATTCCTTTATTACTAATTATTCTCATTCTTTCTTATCTTACTTCAAATATATCAGTATTAAAAATATAAAATTAGGATTCTTGTTATCAAAACAAGTGGTTTACTTGTTATTATAATTTAACCACACGACTACTGACAGATTCTAACTTTTTTGTTTATAGATATGTATAGTGTCTCAAATTCTTTTGTGAGTTAAGTAAACTCACTTTTATCCAAGTATTTTGATTTTTCTCAAAAAAAATTACCAGTTTCTTAAAAAACAGATCTTCTTAAATAGCAATGTTTTAGCAGTTCCTCCTTGCTCCACATATTTACACAAAAACAATGTAAATATTATTACCTCATCTGGTAGAGAGTAAATTGTGATGTTTTTTGAAAACTCCAGATTATCAAAGAAAATAGTCCCTTGTTCTGGATAGATGTCATTGGTACATGCTGGGTCAACAATCCAAGACACACTAACATTGTCATAGTTTCCTCGATTTCTTACAAGTCTATAAGAGGCTACAAAATGTAAATATGTACAGTCAGTGTGTGTCTCCAGAAAAACACAACTCAAAATGAGAAAGGTCAGCAAAGCCTAAACAAAGAAAAACGAAAGGAAACAGTAAGTAAATCCACTTCTTGCAAAACTAATATGTGAGTGCCCTACACAAAACGACACATAATAATAGACCATTACAGCAGTTAAGACTTGTTTCAACTCTATTGATACAATAGAGATAGATAAATGGAAGTCACACATATGAAAATTTAGCTCATTCTTCTCTCACATAGCACCCAATGCCTCTTGCTCGCCAGGCAGAACTACTACCACCAGGCTGTACCTTGCACGTAAATAAATTCTCTGCCCCTCCTGTCTGGTATATTCTCTAGCTATATTTTAACTGGATTGAGCCCTAATGGCTTTCAAGGCCCATCCTCCTCCACACTGATCTCCACTGCTCATCATACTGTACTCCCCTGGAAACTGCTGAGTCAGGCATTGTCCTGTGAAAGCGAAGTAGGGAAAAGGAGCCTTGCCGGAGCAGATAGCAGAGAAAGCAGTAACTCTAATGTAAAGAATTACCAGCGTAGATGATTTCTCCTTTACTTTCCTTTATTGTTACTGAGAGTTCATCAGGTAGAAACTGAATGACACCATGTGGATCATCATTCTTCAAAATGGTTATATTGACCCTTGTGGCATTCCCCAGCTTGCCTGACATTTCACTGTAGCCACTGAGCACAACAGCATATGCCTCATCCAGCTGGAAGTGGGAAATTCAGTCAGAATAAAAAGATTTATTCAGCAGAAAAAGAAGACTATTTCAACATAAGAAAATTACACACATTTTCTACATCCACAATGGTTTTGTACATTTTTGTCATCTGTAGCAGTGGAAGTAAACATTTTAGAACCACTAACATTAAGCTAATTTAAGAAGAATTTGTCAGCTTGCATTATTAATATAATGCGACTTCAAATATTTCTTGAAAAAACACTCACAGGAGATACATCATGGAACACTAAAACAAGTATTGCATCTTTGCATCTATACAGCAAATATTAGTGTAGACTGGGGAGCACTGAGTTCAATGAGCAGGTATTTACCCAAAAAGGAACAAAAAGGAAGGGATTGTTTGTACAGTACTTAATTAAACAGTGGCATTCTATAGTACAGAATGTCATGGATGCCAAAAGCTCAGATGGATGAGAAGTTAAGTTTCAATTTACAAAAAATAAAAATCCACTGAGGCCTATTAAAGCCAGTGATACCTTCTAGTTACCCAGGCATCCCTGTTTTCCTTAGAAAAGCATTGCATACTTGTTCTGCTCCCATATATTTTCCTATATTTTAATGAGTGACAAACTGTTACGCTGTGAACATAATATGAAGAAAGGAAAATTTTCATTTCTACCTCTGGAATCCCATCCACCCTTGTCAAAAGAGTAATTATGATCTCTCTTTCCCCAGGCTTAAATTCCAGAATTCCTGTGCTTCCATAAAACTCATTATTGTCCCTTGGTTCCACAGTGTACCGCAGAAACTGCCTGACAAGGCTCCCTCTGCTGCGGACAATCAGCAGTTCAACAGAATCCCCTTCCTGTAAAAAAAAGAAAATCCAGCATTTTACTTGCAGTCTGCTAAGATTTACTTTTCCATAACGATTAAGAAATGTTATTCAGATAGCTACCTTGATACTGTAGGGACCTCTGGAAGAGGGCGAAAATTCAAACACTCCTCCAGGATCATCATTTTCCAAAATAGTGATCTCACGAGTAGTAAACCCGTATTTCAGTATTTGATTTTCCACACTGACCCTGGGAAAGGAAAGAAGTGATGGTTTTTTGAGTGATGATTATTTTAGTAAGTAAATACACATCTATGTGATAGACATCAGAATCCTGATTGATTTTATGAATAAATTATTAAAACAATTACCTACAAAGAATATAATAAAGACAGGAAAGACAAATCAGTGTGTTCCATTCACTTTCAAAAAACCCAACCTTTGTTCCTAAGATACCTTTGTTCCTGACATACCTTTGTTTTCTGATTATTTTTTACAGCTTATAGTTGCAGGGCTTTTTAGTCACATATCACACAACACAAAGAAAAAGAAATAGTATACTAAAAATTTTAAATCACATTTAGTATTTTTATTTGGATCAAAACATAAGGAGTGATCCAAAATCACTTAAACAACGAGAGCTTGTATTTCTTGCATTCATTTCCTCAGATGTAAATTTTCAATTACATTAAGTTCATCCCATTAAAAATGCAAGAAACACTGCTACTGAAAGATGCATAAAGAACGCACCTTCAGACTGATGATTTTGATATAGCTTATTAAATGTTTGTTTATGAATTCCAATTCATCTTCCATGTTTTCTGGAAGAAAATTTCAATGGACAAACAGGAAATATCTATTTTAAAGGGTAATATGTCATGTTTATTGCATATTAAAAAAATATGCCAGCAGACACAAAAACTTGTGTTAACATAAACTAAACATATGCTATTCAAAAAAAAAGATAACTGCTCAACAGAAAACTTCTCTACAGTTCTAGTCAGTTCAGGCATTTAGGTGGGACAAATAGTATTTCTGGCAGTTTAAGACAATGGATCTATATTGCAATCAAGTGCAGGTATCGAAAACTGAGTCATGCATTAATAAATTTCATCGTTCATAAATCCTAAAGAAAACTTCAAGCCAGAAACCCATGCCATCAAATTAAAACTAAAGGGCAAGGAAGCATTTGCCTGAAGAGATGCAGAAGACATGATTCTTGAGAGGAAGTTATTGACAGATTCTGTTCAAACTAATCACTCGTAAAACAAAGCATTGATTCACCGAAGACAAACCACAGTTCACTGCACTTACCCAAAGAACACGACAAACCTTTCTGTCTCTACCCTGTTAACAAAGAAAGAAAGAAGGAAAGAAGAATAGAGGGAAAGAAAAGGGGTGGGGGAATGAATGAAAGTGCTAGTTCCTGGAATTTCAATAGTACCAGTCTTAGACAATAATAACAACAAGAGCACCACAAAGTTTTCTTTTCCCTTTCCAAACACATCATGTTCCTGTTATGGGAACCTCCTTCCTTGGCATTTTCCTGTTGACAAATGCTAGCAAGTGGACAATCCCCACTGGTGAGAAATGACCCCATGACCAATTCAGGATGTCAAGGCCCATTCATGGTATACCCTACCCAGCCCTCCTCCAGCTGTTTTATCACTGCCAACCCCTATGTCTGCTCACAACTGCACCAGCAGCCCATAATTATAACTTCACACACAAAAAAAGTACAATCAACATGCCTCCATTATGTGTTATTTCATTAATCTGACATAGTTATGATAAAAAACAGGTAAGTACATTTGGAGTTTCAACACATACATTGCAAAGACTATTTTAGCACAAAACCACATCAAACTTTATTTTTGACAATTTTTCAGTTAATCAGATTATCAGAGTAAAATATCAACAAAAAAAGAAAACTGCCACACCCCCCAAAAAAAAACCGAGGAAAAAATAGAAAGAGGAAAATAAGCACGTATGACAAAACTATCAGAAGTCAAATGAAAGGACATTATTCTGCAATAACAAGTACGTAATTTCATGAAAGTATGTATAGATTATTTTCTTAATCTAAAATAAATATATATTTAATATTAAACCTGGATCTACCATTAAAATTGTATAAACAGATAAACAAAGCATTTACAAAGGGAAAATTTGAATTCAAAAAGAACTCAGCTTCATAATTCAATAGACATAAGATTTTACTCAAAAGTTTGAATTAATAAAGCAAATACACTTGCCACTTTATTCTTTCAAATAGGAGATCTGATTTAATAGAAGTTTCTTAGTTATTCCAGATGAGGCTACATTTTAAATACTATATATGAAGACATTCTTCTTTTCTTCAGAAATGTATGCAAGTTTTCCAAAATCATCAAGCATTTAAAAAATCAAGGTGAAAATTCCAGAGCTAAAATTTATGCTAAATTTTCATTCTATTGCTCTTAATGCTAAAATTTAATTTAGCTAATATATTACAAATCACTAAGCTGTTGGCAATATATTTCATAGCAGAGAATACAAATGAACCATTATATCAAGTGGGTTTTTGGTATGTATGTACAAGCTTAAGTGGTTAAGACACAATCATCAAAAAGTGAAGGGCATTCCAGATAATAGCATCTCTTTCATCTTCATGAAGTCAGACTGCGTGAATCCAAACACAGCTCAGACCAAAAAGGGCCTGTTAACTGAGGAGTAGTGCTAGAATCTAGTATCATCCACTGCTAAAAACACCATTATCTTGGATTTTTCTCCAGCCAAGTTTTCAGAACTAGGGTCACTTGACTGACTGACTGACTGACTGACTGACTGACTGACTGACTGACTGACTGACTGACTGATTGGTGGATCTGACCATGTTTTCCGTGCATGACTGGCCAGATTGCTACCAGTGCTCTAATATATTAAATGCTGGTTAATATTCAAAAACAGCAGACTCTGGTTGTGCACTGAAACAGACTCCCCAGAGCAGTAGACACAACACCAAGCCTGACAGAGTTCGAGAAGTTTTTGGACAACACCCTCAGGCCCACAATGAGGGCATCCTATGCAGGCCCAGGAGTTGGATTTGATGATCCTAATGAGTTCCTTTCAATTTTGCTTATTCTGTGATTCCATGATAAAACAGAATAGAAGCCACAAGGCACAGGCTTCCAACTCAGGTCTGCCATTACATGAGCAATGAACACAACAGGATCCCTCATGTCTACATTCTGAAGTACTCATATACAAATTTTCGTATCAGCCCTGGACCAGAATCTATCAAGAGACATCCTGGCTCAACCTTGGTTTTTTTCTTCTTGCTGTGGACCTGCCTGGCAATAACTGAGCTGTGCCTAATGCTGGTGACCATCATCCAAACTTGACACGTGTTCCTGACTTAATCTGCCCCACCACCACAACCTTGCCTTATGCCCTGGACTGAAGGCTGCCCCCATTTCCCATATGACAAATGTCAACTGAAAGGCTAGTCATCACAGAAGTTCTTTGTTTAAAAATACCTTAATTATTACTTAGCAAGAACTACAGATTAATTAGGACAACTAAGAGAAGCTTCAAAATGTTTCCTTACTTTTTTTAAATGCATAGTACTATAAAATAACAGAAAGAAGATTTTTGATTGAGTTTAAAATAACATTACAATTATTAAATATTTATTTAATAATAACTACTACTTTAATTTAACTACTGAAAATAAAATAATAATTAAGAGATGTGTTTGAATTTGATAACTTTGAACCAAGAACTGGAATTCTGAAAAAAGTGAATGTTTTGAAAAGCCTGTGAAAAACAGAATTGCAACTGTGAATTTGTATTAGTGTTACTCTGAAAAACACACTTCTCTAAAATCTTTCTCTTTTTTCAGGTATCTCAGAAAAGGTGCATTCAAACTGCCTGTAGAATGTTACTCAATTTGTTTCATTGATTTGTGTTCACTACTTAATTTTTTTCAGAATTATCTACTGACTTAATTAGTGACCTAGCTTTAAAGAATAGTATTCAAAGAGGATTGGCCACATTATAAATTCCCCAGTGTTTCTCATCAGAGAGAGCTCCTTCCCTACAGGTTTAATCCACAATTTATTTTATTTTGGAGGCCATTTTAACTTAAGTTATTCACAGCAGAAAATATATGGTGTTACTATTTTGGAAAGTAACAAAAGCTAGCAGTAGGTGTCCAGTAACAATCATATATACATTCTACTACCAGTTTCAAATAACTTTTTCCCTATCAAAACAAGATCTGGCCAAAGTATTTAAGTAAAACCCAACATTATACAATGAAAGACTTAATTCTTACAACACCATGTATATTTCTTCATGGAAAAATTACCTAAGAAAGATAAGTATAGTTTTGAAATAGGTGCTAAGCACAAGAAATCCCCAAGTTATAAAAATACTGCAAACTCCATTGAACAGCTTTTCTTATGCCCTGAATTAAGGCACATAGACAGTATGCAGTGCTTTAAATGGGCTTTCCGTGATTTGCAAACTTTTTTATCATTAAGTAGTCTCTTAAACACAAAAATATCTTGATTAAGTTTGGAAAATAATTTTTTTATAAAAGTGTAAATGGAAAACATAGGCTTGACTCAGGTGCTGGGTTTAGTTTTGGGCCCTGCCATTCAGCAACTGTGAATTTGTATTATTGTTACTCTTAAAAACATGCTTCTCTAAAAAACTTTCTCTTCTATCAGGTATCTCAAAAAGCATGCTCTTCCACTAGGCCACTTTCCAGCCACTCTTTCACAGCCTGTAGTTCTGCATGGGGTTGTTGTAACCCATGTGGAGAATCTGAGAGTTGGTCTTGTTGAATTTCAAACCATTGGTGTCAGCCAATCAACCCAGCATGTCCAGGTCCCTCTGCAGAGCCCTCCTAACCTCCAGCAGATCAACAATCCCATATAACTTGGTGTCATTCACAAATTTACTAAGGGTAAATGCCCTCATCCAGATCATCAGTGAAGATATTAAACAGGACAGGGCCCAACACTGATCCCTGGGGGACCCAACAAGTGTCTGGCTGCCAGATGGATGTAGCCCTGTTCACCACCACTCTCTGGGCCCAGCCATCCAGCCAGTTCTGAACCTGCAGAAGAGAGCACCTCTTCTGCCATGGGCTGCCAGCTTTTCAAGGCAAATGCTGTGGGACACAGTGACTTTGTTGAAGTCCAGACAGACACCATCCACAGCCTTCCCCCACTCCCTCAGGCATGTCACCTGATCATAAAAGGAGATCAGGTTGATCAGGCAGGACCTGCCCCTCCTAAGCCCACGCTGGCTGGGTCTGATGCCCCAGCCATCCTGTAGGTGTTGTATAGCTCCACTCAAAATGATCAGTTCCATAACCTTGCCAGGCACCAAGGTCAGGCTACCTTGTGATCTAATAAGTAGCTCTGCTAATCACTAACTACTTCCTCCTGATTTCAAGAAGTCTATTCTGCTCTTCGACCTTGTCTACAACTCAGGGGACCAGTTGCCCTGAAAATAATTGGTCCTACTGAGGCTGAAGACTGAGGCAAAGAAGGTGTTAAGTACCCCAGCCTGTATCACATCACAGAAATCACTAGAACTATAAAATTTTCCCCATTACATTGCATCAGTTGTGCTTCATTGAACACATGTCATATAAATACATTAGATACATACATATGTACATGGATCTGTTCCAGAATCTTAATTTATGGGAGTCATGACCAAAATATTCTGAGTATAAACTATTTAAACACTCTGCTGTTCCTGGATTTTAATTTTCCAAAATAAAAATAAATTCATTTGTGTACTGTTGCTCCCAGAACCTAAAGTCCAGAGGTTTTCACTCTCAGCTCCATTCATTTAAAGTGACAAACACAATCCATGTGCCATGAGGGTCCTGGACATTCAGCTGTGACAATTGCCAAATTTATAGCTGTGTATCTGCTCTGGGGGCATGACAACTGCCAATAGCCAAATTTCCTGCGCTAAAGTTAAAAACAATAATCAGATTTCACTACAGACCTCTGGCTTTATTTATGCTTAGTTTCAATTCAAGCCTGTTAAGATATGGGGAGGCATCCAAACTGAAGCTGGTCCTAAAGAAAGAAAGAAAATATGAAGAAGCTTCAGCAGGCACAGGATAAATAGAATGCTTATGGACATATTTCTATATCTATAGTTTCATTAAAGTCCACACATGCTCTATTTTTCTACTGACTTATGTTACAGTTTATCAAACAATGCAAGCACATCCACAGCAGAGTG